>ML812401.1:0-49319 GCA_009831015.1 Picea engelmannii
TTGAATTTAACTTATTAAAAATTTGTTTCACCACCACCACTCCTTGCACACACTCTCACTTATTCAAAATCCCTTTTTCTAGATACTTGAAACTCTTGTGGGATTCATTTGTCTATAAAAAGGTCTTTGTGCACACCCCCATAAAGAACGAATTTGGCCCATGACCCCAACTTCACAACCCTCTTTTACATTCTAAAAGAAACCATAATCAACCCATTTTCTAACCTCCACGAGAGGAACACAAAATAATTTGGTAGTCTAAGTTACGATTTTGGGGATAGGCATCCAAATAACTCCCCATCATCATTTCTCACTTGAAAACTTAGAAATTTGTGAATTAGGATACCAAAATCCTCCCAATCAAGCATTCCTACACCATAAGGTAGGGAGACACCCGTGAAAGTTCGAAGGTCGAGGTCCAGTTGTTTTGTGCATGCCTCATTGGGTCACCCAACCCTTGTAAAGCATCCAGTCTGTGACTGATTTCTGAGGTCAAAAATCTAAATGTCGTGCTTGATCGAGGTAACTTAGTGGCCAATTCTAGGTTGTATCTACCCAGGTGGCGGATATGGGTTGCAATCGCACCTTAATAAGATTTTGAATGATTGTTGGGAAATATCGCCAATCCTTTCAGGATATGCACCCTTCACCCCTCATTATAACTGAGTATTCATACCTTCACTAACTCCTCTTCTGGTGGATTCATGCCCCACTATTGAATGATTTTGGAAGGCCCGATGATTTTTGAGAGGAAGGACAATATGTCTATTAGGACACGTGCATTTTATTTTATTCACCCATGTGGATAAAACCCCAAACCATATTACATTGTTACTTGTTTATGTATGATTACCACTGATTGATTACATACAGATTTCAAAACATTGTTGATATAGTTCACATTTACCGAAGAACTTGTTCATTTATTATTCTCAATACCACTTGCACACATATACATATAGTCCAGAACCATAGGGGAACCACAACATCCCCGTTGTTCTATACATTTGAAAACCTCCCCCTAATCTTGGGAGGTGTTCCCAATTTGGCTGACACATCAGTACAATTAGCACACACACCAGTGAGTGCTACTGTTTTAATATTATCTTTTCTTGGTTCCACCTTGCTCGACACCACTATCCAGAATAATCCACCCATATAGTATCTCTTCCTCTTCAGGAATTGGCTCTCCAACCATAAACCACCATGGCAGGGCCATACCACCTACCATATATAACCCCATCCTCTTCTTCCTAGTTAGAAAAAAATTGGGCCCCCACTTATAGGACCACATAACCTACGATATAAGAGTAGGGGAGCCTATTTGTTTCCAAGATGATGAGAACATAATGCATGAGGATTCCCCATCATATATAATACATCGATAAATTGTAAAGGTGTTAATGATGACATGTATGTTAAACTGGGTAGAAGATGGAAGTCATGCTTGGATAAGTTGATCCCAATCAAAGGTGATGGACCGTGATGGGTGTGGGTATACACTTCCATTTTCCCGACAAGAATAGGGTCTAGTAGACATTGTGATACTAGAGGTTGAAGGGGTTCCCCCAAGTCTACATGATTGAGCATCAGTTGTGAGATAGATTGGGTGTGAGGGGGCATCACCCATGTGAGGGGTAAAAAATGATGTCAAGGTGCATGGAACCTCACGTGATGGAGTAATGGGTTCATGCTGGGGGAGGGGGCATGCCAAAGTAGTGCAAGGAAAAATACTAAGTTTATGTTGTTGCGTGCTCTCCAAGCAAACTGCTTGGACTAGCTCTGGAGTGAGCTCAGGGAATTGATGGGATGGGTGACCATAAAGCTCAGAAAATGGGAAAGGGTGATTATTCCATGTATGGTTGGTATATCTATTCTTGGTTTGATTGTAGTTTTGGTGGGAACTATGAGTGCCCCCATCTGTGCCAGTATTTCCCCCATGCCATGGGAGATGATAGTGGGTGTTTCTATTCTTACTCCTTGTAATAAGAGATGACCAATCATGCCCATATAGGAGATTTTTCCACAAAGTTTAATGTACCAAAACCCCCGATAGATACTACACAAAATAATGAATTTGATACACTATTTCAAATCCTCTTTTGTGGATGTTCAACTTTAAACTCCCTTCTATTTTACCTTTGGTCCATAATCTTGGGTATTTGGAAACAAACCTTTCCCCAGTCCTCATATCATAATACAAGGGACAATACCACTTCCCACCATGGTCCCATAAGACCAAGCTCTTGACACAATACCATATCACCATATACCCTTCATGGGAACCATTATAGCACCACCTTGTGTCAAGTTCCCCTATACATCATGCGATTAGAAGCCACATGGCCTAATCAAAATGATCCACCAAGATAGTTTCATTACTTCTTGTGGCAAGGACCCCTTAGCCTTGGTCATTTTCAGTTCCCCCATTGAGAAACATGGCCCCCTTTAGGGAGTTCCTTTCTCAGGAACCCATTGTTTCGTGGCCTCCCTCAAGGAATGCTTTGTTAAAGAACCCCTGGTTCCCTAACCTCCTTCAAGGAGTGCCTTTTTCAGGAACCCATCATTCCTTTGCCTCCATTAGAGAAGGCCTTGTTTGGGAACCCATGGTTCCCTTTCCTCCTTCCAGGAGTGCCTTTTCCAGGAGCTCATTGTTCCATGGCCTCCTTCAAGGAGTTCCTTTTTCAAGAACCCATCATTCCTTAGCCTCCATTAGAGAGGGTCTTGTTTGGAAACCCATGGTTCCATTTTCTTCTTCTGGGAGTTCCTTTTCCAGGTACTCATTGTTCCATGGTCTCCTTCAAGGAGTGCCTTTTTTAGGAACCCATCATTCCTTGGCCTCCATTAGAGAGGGCCTTGTTTGGGAACCCATGGTTCCCCAACCTCCTTCCAGGAGTGCCTTTTCCAAGAACTCATTGTTGCACGACCTCCTTCAGGGAGTGCCTTTTTTAGGAACCCATCATTTCTTGGCCTCCATTAGGGAGTGCCTTGTTTGGGACCCATGGTTCCCTAGCCTCCTTAAGGGAGTGCCTTTTTTAGGAACTCATTGTTCCACAACCTCCTTTGTGGAGTGACTTTTTTCAAGAACCCATCATTCTGTGGCCTCCCTTAGGGAGTTCCTTTTTCAGGAACCCATATTTCTTTGGCCTCCTTTAGGGAGTGCCTTTTCTAGGAACTCATTGTTCCATGGCCTCCTTTAGGGAGTTCCTTTTCCAAGAACTCATTGTTCCATGGCCTCCTTCAAGGAGTGCCTTTTTCAGGAACCCATGGTTCCCTAGCTTCCCTTAGAGAGTGCCTTTTTCTAGGAACTTATCGTTCCCTATCCTCCTTTAGGAATTACCTCTTCTAGGAACTCATTTTTCCTTGGCCTCCTTCTAGGGGCACCCAAATTTTTTCTCAAGGGACCATTTTTCCCACCAATGTCAAACACTCAAGTAGGCTTACTCATTATAATTTTTATCAAATAACTATCATATGTTCTTTATCATCAACTATTTTTCACTTTGGGTATTTGATGTTTTCATGTGTAGGTACTTGGTCCAACACTATACGACCCATTCATTATTGGCCACCCTATGGCCACTTCAAGTATATGTTCAAAACGAGCATGCATCCACACCCTCTGCAAACAACTGCATATCCTAGTTACACCCCTTGGCATTTATCCTTAGGATCCCAACAACTGGCTCTACGGTACCATCACCTTCATTGCATTCAGGTACTCTCAACCGATAAAATTCTCACCTCCATGAGTTGTCCCACATATATTTACCCCTTGGCATATTGACACTCATGATGTTCTATCCATTAGGATCGAGATTCCTGGTAGTGTTACACCCCAGAGTAAGAAATTCATACTTCTTCCTCATCATCATGCTAACCACCCCATTATGGACTCCCACATCATGTTCTTGGTTACATTAAATGCACCTATGCATTATCATTAACCCTCCATATCATCCAACATCAAATTTCCATCCCCAATATCATCCTCCATTCATCTACCTAGTACAAAAACTAACCAATGAGACCCCCACCCTCCACCAGTCCCTACTTACGCCTTATATAGGCCACACCATACTTCACTGGGGCACCCGTTTTGGACATGTACTTTCAACCACATTATTTATTTATTTGGAAATTGTAAAAAGCATGTTTTACGTTTAAACAAGTACAATAGATTTTGACCATCACACCCGATGGTGGCTTTTCCCTTGGCACATCGCATCCCCTGTTACCCTTGGTTTGGGCATCTCACTTCCCTCACACCCTCTGCAAGCCACTTGTATCCATGCAAAAATTTTGACCACCACTAGACCTTTGTGTCCCATATCACTCTATATTTTGACCTACGCTACATCCCCTTGTAGTCTCACCCATTCAACATAGGTTTCCCATATCTGGTCGTCCCCCTGACACCAGACAATATATTATGGTTGCTTCCATCCATCAATACCCCCAAACCAAGGGAAGTGATGGAATCCTGTATATTCCAGATGTCGTTCATGATCATCAGCCCCTTTTACTAGTATCGATACAGTTTATGACACCATGATGATCCACCCAGATATCTAGAAGCCCTTTGCTTCATATCGTCACGTCACTTTTCATTTCGACATCAACAAATTCCCATAAAAGTGATAGTATCTTGGCTCTCATTCCATTGCCAATGAGTAGCCTCGAATGAAACAGAGAGAGTCCCCATTGCTCTTTGATGTCATTGATCCCCATGAAATTAGACTCAACACGATCTCATGTTACGATGGATCTTACTTTGTGACCATTGCAATTTTTAGTAGCGACCAAAGACATTTGAATTTTATTAGGACATCAATTCCTCTGAGTCCTTCCCCACTCGATTCAGATCCAATTCCATCATCATAATCGTCACCTGTTGTTTCTAACACCCCGAGGGCACTGCAGATATCTACTTCATCAACAAGTTAAATTACTACTATCTCTTTATGGTCTCATGATACGAGCATGGGGCATGCCTGCTTCGTTTGTACACAAAATTTTATTTTTATTTTTCTAGCCTAGTTTGTACTGATCTTTCATCCCCTCTCCCTCCAACAGATGACTCACATAGCTCCTCAAGTTTATGTTTTCTCACTTTCTACACAATGTCATGATCACCAAAATAAACTATGATGTATTTCAGCTATATGTATGCTCCTAACCTCACACATCATGGGGCATATGTTATCACCGAAAAATGGTTCACTACAAATACAAACAATGGATGAAGAAATAGTTAACAAAAACAAAACATACTACTAGTATTCATGGAAGGATTACACTAAGTTTGGAAAGACAAAGATAAAACTATGTAAAAGTGGTTCTAGAAATCCGTGCACATTTAACCAAAGCAGCGCAAGCACATCCATGTGGGATAACATGGTGTACGATGTGCACAGTGTGTGGAGTGCACGATTGATAGTCAAAAGACCCACACAGAAACTGAAACGATGCATTGATGAGTTTGGTTGGGTGTCAACCATTTTTGGGATGAATGGAACCTCCCCCATACCCAAAATTACCCCCAAATTTCTCCTTGGGATCACTGAAAAGGATGGGAGGTACCTCCAAGGACTTCCCATTCACACTTGGAGATAGTTGAGAGAAATAATTCCATCCTCCTATAAATAAAGGGCCATTGTATACAAAAACAAGAAGAATCATTTGAGTATTGTTATGCTGCTAGTTTTTAGCTTTGGGAAGCCATCTTCCTCTTAGAAAGATTTTGGGCATCCATAGAAAGTGTTAGATCTCTCTCCTCTTGAGTATTCTATCACTCTTTTCTTCACCATTTTCATTTGTTTATAGACATTGATAGTAGAAATAAGACTTTGTACTTGAGGAATCAAGAGCCTTCCCAAGGAGGAAGAGGGGACTCATAATTTCGTATTTTTCTCCAAGGAGTATCAATTTGAAGATCAATTTACTTGGTATATATCTCTTGTGTATTCTTTGTGCAGTCATTTCAAGTTATTGTTCGCTTAGATTAGATTTATTTCATTGTTGTTTATCTCTTGTTTCTATATGTTAGTTGAGCCACTAACCAACTAACTCTCTATTGTGATTTATGAATATCCTAACTAGATAGTTAAGGGACCTCTTTTTTCTCACTCTTGTGACAAAAGGAACCCAACAAAGATGTCAGAAATAACTAAGGTATCTAAGTACATGGCCTATGTCAGGATTTATGTTTATATGAATGTGGTCGAAGCCTTGTCAAAATCTATAGTGATATCCTTTCAGGATGAGGATTGGACCCAAACTATAGACTACAAACATATTATTTTCAGGTGTTGGAAGTGCCATGAACACATCCTTTTATTTAGAGAATTCCCTCAGAATGTAAGCATAGAAACAAACAAAGGGAAAGAGGTAAAGGATGGTGAGGGATTCATCAAGATCCCCAAAAAAATAAATCTAGGGAAAAAAGGATCTAAGAAAATGGGAGAAACATCGAATAAGGATTCCAATAGCTTCCAGGTGTTAGCAATAGAGGAACAAAAGAAATAAAAGGGGAAAGAATCAGATCGAAGCCCATACGACCCAGCTCAAGGGTCAAACTCAGGAACAACAAAAAAAGAGGAGATACCCAAACATCACCAAATAGAGAAAATAAAGAGTACCAATCCCATCCCAGAAGGGGAAATTATAATTCAAGAGATGGATGACACAGATGAATCACAAGAAGAAGAAGAGGAGGAGGATGAAGCTCAGAACATGGATATGGAAGAAACAAAGGTGGACATCAAATCTCTTATAAAAGTTTATGGGCAAAAAGAAATAAATAAGATGCAAGTGGGTCAACTTTGGAAACTTCATTGCAAATTAAAGAAAAGTAAGGACAAAATTAGTAGTCAGGAGAATCCATCAACATCAGTAGGTAACTTGGGTATCAAGAGAAATCCTCTCAAAAACAAAAACAAAAATCCAACAGGGAGGAAAAAAGAAGAGGCTACAAACCACACAAGCAAGTTCCAGAGAAAAAAGGCGCCTTACTGATAGATTCTGGCCAAGTCTTGGGCCTCCTGGATAAGTACTTCTCCTCTCAACCCAAATATTAATGATGAAGGTTCTTTCATGGAATACAATAGTCTTAAATGCAACATATAAGCAGATAATTCTAAAGAAAAAGCTAACCCAAGAAAAAGTAGACTTAATACTGCTACTTGAAACTAAGTGCGTTAAGGAAACAATGAACAAGATAGCCAACGAAGTGTGGAAGAATAGTAAAATGGAATGTATCGAAGTAGAAGGGGCCTTTGAGGGGTTGGTGATACTTTGGAATCCATACTACTTTAAGGTGGAGAGAGTGTTGCAGCGTCCTAGAATCTTGTATGTTCACTTCGATAACCTGTGTTTGGGAGATTAGGGGTACATATCGAATGCTTATGCCCCCCCCCGAACCAGGAAGCAAAAATAAACTTCCTAGACTCTTTTGAACAACTATGAATTCATTTGCAAGACCAACAATGGATTATAGGGGAGACTTCAACCTCATCAAGTCATTGGATGAGAAGAAAGGAGGGGTAAGGAAACTGGATGCAAAGAGTAAATTATTTAAGGAAATTATAGACAAGTTAAAGCTGGTGAATCTCCCAGCACAAGGAGGTAAGTTCACCTGGAACAATAGAAGAGGGGGTTTGAAACAAGTGGCAGAAAGACTATATAGATACCTGGTTTCAAAAAGTTTCTTCCAATCCATTTAGGGGCTGGTAGAAAAAATCATTCCCTCTCATCGGTTGGACCATTGGCCTATATTGGTGAGTTGGGAAGCGTACTCAACCCATGGACAAAATCCATTCAGATTTGAAAAATTATGGCTTCATCGCCCAGACTTCCAGCCAATGATGTCAATTTGGTGGAATAGCCAACCAAATATCCATGTTACCCAGATGTACCAATTCCAACAAAGATTGAAATATACTAAATCCTGCATCAGGAAATGGAATAAAGAATTCTTTGGCAACATCCAAGAGGAAAGGACAAAACTAGAGGAAAAATAGGAGGAGCTCCAACATCAGGTAATTATACAGGGATTATCCCAGGATCTCAATTTAAAGGAAGATTATCTAAAGAAAGAGATTACAAAAAGAGATAATCATGAAGAGATTCTAATCTATCAGAAATCTAGAGTTTAATGGTTGCAATAGGGAGACAAGAACACAAAGTTATTTCATAACTCTCTCCTATGGAGAAGAAGTTAGAACCGTATTACGACCCTGCAAACAAATGATGGAGCTGTGGTTGAAAAACATAAACATATATAAAAAAGATGATCCATCATTATGACAGATTAATCTCAGAGCCAGACGTGGATAGGAGGGAAGCCACCCTCCAAACCACCCATTCTATTCCTAGTATAATATCAACAGAACAAAATAGCAGTCTTATGTGCTAGGTGACTGTAAGGGAAGTTGAGGAGGTGGTTATGGATATGCTAGTCGGAAATTCCCCACGACCATATGGGTTCACTTCATATTTCTTCCAAGCATGTTGGGGTATCATAGATAAAGACGTGTGGGCGGTGGTGGAAGAATCAAGAAAAGATTTCTCAGTCCTACAAGATTTCAATGCTACCTTTCTGGAATTAATCCCTAGGTAAAGAGATTCTCACTCGACAGATAAGTTTTGTCCAATATCCCTATGCAATGTAATTTACAAGATCATAACTAAATTAATTGCAAACACGCTGAAATCTATCATGCATGAAATAATTTCTCATGAACAAGGAGGATTCATGGAGGGAATACAAATTCTAGATGGCATAATAGTGGCTCATGAATCCATCCACTCTCTTAAAACAAGTGGTCAGCTAGGAATGATGATAAATTTGGACCTAGCTAAAGCCTATGAAAAAATTAACTAGGAATGTTTTTTGTGAAATCTTGAGAGAATTCTTATTTGAACCAAAATGGATTGATTGAATCTATGGTATAATTTCCTTGACCTTCTTTTCTATCCTAGTTAATGGGCCCCCCTCAACCACATTCAAAGATTCCAGAGGAATTAGGTAGGGGGATCCCCTATCTCCTTATTTGTTTATTATTATGGAAGGAGGCTTGGAGAGGTTTATCAAATAGTTCTGTCAGGAAGTGGCCCTTCTAGGTCTCCCAATATCCCCTACTTCATAACCCCTCACCTACTTTCAATTCATGGATGATACCCTCTTATTGGGGAGGTCCACGGTTAGGGAAAGAAGAGATATTAAATGTAGCCTAAATATCTTTATGGAAGCATCAAGGATGCAAATAAATGAAGAGAAATATTCTTTTTTGTTTTTCAATACTCTAGTAGCAGTCCAACTCAACATTTTCCACATTCTTATATTCCAACAAGAGGGACTTCCTTGAAAATACCTGAGAATCCCTCTCCTAGAGAAATCCCTTAATAACCCTCCTTGGAAAGAGCTCTTGGAGAATCTTGATGAGTTCCTAAATAGTTGGATACACCACTTCCTGAATTTCCTGACCAGGGTTCTCCTCATAAAATTAGTCCTAGAGGCCATGCCTCTCTACCTTTTTTGAGTGCTCCCAACCCCAACAAACATCCAACAATAAATCATAATTATTCAAAGAAAATTTCTTTGGGGTGGAGTGAAGAGGGAGAAAAAATGGGCTTTGGTGGCCTTGGATAATATATATAATCCTAAATTGCGGGGGGGGGTTGATCTAGGTGGATATCGGTGGCCACCCACCTTTTCCAACTAGCTCAAAACAATTTTCTGGCAATTTTGATAATTTACTATTTTTAGCAGTTTTCACTTCCGGGGCCGTTTTGAGGCCCTAAACGATGTTTTTTTTTGGGAAAATAGGTTTGCAGTATGGAATTTACTTTGACATTGCGACTAAAATGAATCTCCTCGACGATACCTTTCCAATGGGCTATCATACTCCTAAAACGAAGATCGTACGCAAAAGTTACAACCCTGGGAAGTTGATGTACTAACTTACCCAAACGGGGCCCACATGACTTTTGGCGCTTCATCTCCTAGGGTTAGTTTTTTGGATGTCTAGTGTTTTTGAAATTCCTGTTTATTGTAAAAATGCCTTCAAAACCTCATTGTAATCATCTTCTTGTGAATGTGAGTAGCCATCACATCTCTTCTCAGAGATGAACTGCCACCATTCTAGCGAGTCTTTCACTCTGTATTTTTATAGTCTCTGTACATTTCTTTCATTAATAGAAATCGTGTATTACTGTATATTTGTGTTTATGGTTGCATCACTGATACATTTCTATTGTATTATTGAATATCTGTGATATCTCTATGCATTTCTATATTATATCTCTGCTCTCATTTCGTGCCGAAAATAATCCAGATCAATGGTATCAGAGCAGGCTGCTCTTGATCATTTTTTTCAGTACATGTCCCCAACGAGATCCAAGTATAGCAAGTTGGGTCTCTATCTTGTCTCTCTTGAATACAATCTCTCTCGCACACCCAAGAAACCCTCAATGGTGGAAGAAAATAAAAACAACAAAGCAGACGATCCTATCAATCTAGTGCTTGAGAAAGCTCTCATGTGACAGAGAGACGAAATGATGGAGATTTTTTCCCACATCCTTCAACGCTTGTCGATAGCAACAAGAGCATACTCATCAAGCGACCACTTTGGAAGAACCTTGCCTTTCAAGGTACAAGTTAATTTTGATATTCTTGTATTTGAAGGACATATAGATGCAGAAGCCCTAGACAAATGGTTAAATATGATAAAACATTATTTCTCTATTCACAATTTTTTTGACAGAGAAAAGATCACCTTCGCACTCCTTAAATCTCTCCCTCATGTCAAACATTGGTCGGAAACTTACTGGGAGCAAAGTTCCACAGAGGAGTTTGGAATATATGGGGCCGAGCCCAGTTGGGCTTTTTTGTGTGGATGCAGTAAAGGAACATTATTACCCTGTTGGAAACTATGAGGACCAGTACATGAGATGGACCACACTGTGGCAAGAGAGGGGCCAAGAAGTTTCAGAGTTCACCAATACCTCCCATACCTTGTGCACCAAGCTGGGTATCAAAGACTTCGAGTGACATTTGGTTCTAAAGTACCGCGAGGCTCTACACAGATACATCCAAACTGAAATGGATTTTCTGGACATCTCATCACTCGGTTCTATTTATCGATATGATGTTAAAATTGAGAAGAAGTTTAATCACCAGAACAAACGGGAGTTCAGATATGCAAATCCACAACAACCAAAGTATGAGAAAGACAACCCTAACAAACAGCTTCCTGAAAACCAGTCTAAACCTTAGGAAAAGAAGGGTCATGGAAAGACGAAGAAGGACATCGGAAAATGGTGCGATTTCCACAGAATCCCCTGGCACAACACCGATGAATGTCACTCAAAACAATAATTGGTGGCTAAGATCAAAGACAAGGAGCCGAACCCTGATTCAAAATATGATTATGAAAATAGTGGTAAAAGATAGATCATCGACGCAGACCCCACTGCTATTGTCACGACCGTAACAATTCAACTAGAAGAACCAATAGATCCTGAAGAGGGGGAGCGACTTTTTCATTCACAGATGTGGGTGAAGGGGACCCCATTGCATTTCATCTTGATAGAGGAAGCCATAAGAACCTCATTTCAACAGAATTCGTCAAATAGTTGGGATTGTTGACAACACCACACCCACAACCATACAACATCCGTTGGCTTCACCAAGGACGAGATCTTCATGTCACCCAACAGTGTCGATTGTCATACGCCATCCAACCCTTCAGGGATGATGTATTATGTGATGTTGCCCCATTGGATGTCTGTGATGTTCTCTTGGGCCAAACATATATGTGGAAGCACCATGCTATTTATGAGTCTCAACCCCGTAGTGTCATTGTTACTTTGGGGGGTCATCTTTATAGAATACCAGAGTTAGTTCTGACTATTGTTCCACCTAAATAGTGCCGCAAGGTAGTATCTCATACTGCAAAATTCAACTTCTTCACAATCTGTTCAAAAGGGGAACAGAAGGACACTGCAACCACTACAACCTCGCCCCAAGTACCTTCTATCCAACAGAAGTGGGTCGACAAGCTTGCAAGAAACCGCAAAGTTTCCTTCTGCACATATTCCTCTCATGTAGCTCGACTTGTTGAACAACCTCAACCTCAACAGGTTCGTGATAAACTTCCACAAATTGAGCAGTGCAACGTCTCCAGCAAGGCAAGCAACTCGCCAAGATGCAGATTCAGAAAACGCTTTTTCCTCTCCCCCGGGAACTCAACGCAATGGAGACCATTGTTGCCTAAGGAGGGAGGATTTATCTAGGTGTATTTCGATGGCCACCCACCTTTTCCAACTGTCTCAAAACAATTTTCTGGCAATTTTGGTAATTTACTATTTTTAGCAGTTTTCACTTCCGGAGCCGTTTTGAGGCCCTAAACGATGTTTTTTTGGTAAAATAGGTTTGAAAAATGCAAGTTCCTTCAATATTTCACCTAAAATGAATCTCTTCTATGATACCTTTCCAACGGGCTATCATATGCCTAAAACGAAGATAGTATGCAAAAGTTACGACCCCGAGAAGTTGATGTACTAACTTACCCAAATGGGGCCCACATGACTTTTGGCGCTTCATCTCCTAGGGTTAGGTTTTTGGATGTCTAGGGTTTTTGGAATTCCTGTTTATTGTAAAAAAATCCTTTAGAGCCTCATTGTAATCATGTTCTTGTGAATGCGAATAGCCGTCACATCTCTTCTCAGAGATAAGTTGCCACCATTCTAGCGAGTCTTTCACTCTGTATTTTTACAGTCTCTGTACATTTATTTCATTAATAGAAATCGTGTATTATTGTATATATGTGTTTATGGTTGCATCTGTGATACATTTATTTTATATTATTGAATATCTGCAATATCTCTGTGCATTTTTGTATTATATCTCCGCTCTCATTTCATGTCGAAAATAATCCAAATCAGGGGGGGGATAGGAATCCGAGACCCCCACAAGATAGGCCAAGATTTCACATCGAATATTCTTTGTAGGTGGAATAAAAACCTAGAGGCCATGTGGGCCAATATATGGACAAATAAATATGCAAAGGACTCGAAATAATGAAAGGATTAGGTTGGAAGGATCGAGACCTAGATCTCTCATTTGGAAATATGCCTGGAAAAATAGAGCAATTGTCCAGAGCCAAATATTTTGGGAAATTAATGATGGGGAATTGGCCTTAATTTGGGATGACGCATGGGAACAATTTTCCACTCTAAAGTCAGAAGGAAACCTGTAGAATATCCAAGAAGGGAAAGGAGAGGCAGGATTGAATCATGTCCACGAATTCCGGGATGAGTCTCAGAGCCCAAACTTGGGAGAAATTCAAAATTGGAAGTCTCTTGCAGCATGGATGGTTACCTAGATAGGATCATCCAGATAGGAGATGGAATTTTTTTTAGCCCAAATAACTATTAATTTCAAACCGGGACAGGATATCCCGAGGTGGGGTAAAAAAGGGAACGAAAACTTTAGTATTAAGGAAGCATACAAGAAGGTGATAGACCTTCCAGATACAAACCTAGAACCAATGTGGAACAAAATATGGAACTCATATCACTGGTCGAAAGTGGAAAATTTCCTATGGCTGATTCTCCACAGGAGAGCTTAAACTTGGGATAGAATCATTTAAATATGGTACGAAGGACCCTTAATATGCATGTTGTGTAGACAGGAAATAGAATTGAAAAAACACCTATTCAATGACTGTGGATTCTAAGAGTCAGAACTCTAGGATAGAGGAGCCAGCTTATTCAGAACCATGGATCAAGTAAGATACGACATCAACAGAACCATAGAAGAATGGAGACCAAATCCATTTAGAAACAAAATGTTGAACCGCATCTAGAAGATATTCCTAGGCTTCATTTTGTGGTATACCTGGAAGGAGAGAAACTGTAGGATATTCAGAGGTTAGTACAACAATCTAGACCAAATTTGGTGTAGAATTCAGGAAAACATCCAAGAGACAAAGGACAAGACATAATTGTTTTCATTGTATTTAATCACTTGAGAATGGAAGTGGTGAGTGCTCTCCAAGAAGTAGAAAATAAGGCATTTAGTGATACTTGGTTTTAAGAGAAAATAAGTAACCTAGTGTTTGTTTAATTAAGTGTGTTAAAAGTATATTATTGGTTCTATCTTTTTCTTGAATTAGAAGTCAATGGAAAATGAATATGAGAATTCTAGCTAACTCTCCATTTTACAAGATTTATTAGAGCTAAGCAAAACCCCCCTTGATATTGGTTTTCCTTTTTGAGTGTTTGGCTCCAATCCTTTGTGTTTTATGTTATATGATTGTTTGATACATTTTGTAGAATAGCTATATTATTAAATATCCTAAACAATCGTTGTATGTAAATACATGTAAAAGGGTTGGGATGATATGCAAAGATAATATTTGTTTATAATACTTAAGAAAAACTTATAAATATAAAGTTTCTATAATGGGCAAAAATTTAATTTAATTTTAGAAAAATAGGGTTGGAATCATATGCAAATGAAAGATGTGTTTATAACAATTAAGAATAATTTGAGAGAGGAAATTTGTGATGAGAGGAAGAGGGGAGATGTGCACACGCTATTTTCATGCAATTTATTGAGACGAAAATCAAATTGTAGTAGAGTTTGATTTCTGACCCAATGATTATGTTTCAAATAGTTTAAAGGTGAAGCTTGGAAGTAGGCCACTTTTGCATTTTGACATTGAGAAAACAACCTTCTCCAAAAGAAGGAAATCTAGGTTCTAAGCACTATGTGTAAAGAATATTTTCCATAATTGAAGTTATTTTTAGAACCTAGGGTCCAAGACAAAGGACAAGACATAGTTGTTTTCATTGTATTTAACCACTTGAGAATGGAAGTGGTGAGTGGTCTTCGAAGTAGGAAATAAGGGATTTAATGATGCTTGGTTATATTTAAGAGAAAATAAGTATCCTATTGTTCGTTTAATTGACTATATTAAGAGTATATTAATGGTGTTATTTTTTTATTGACTTGGAAGTCAACGGAAAAGGAATAAGAGAACTCTAGCTAACTCAGCTAAGAAAAAGCCCCTTAATATTGGTTTTCTTTTTTGGATGTCTGGTGCTAATCCTTTGTGTTTTGTGTTGTGTGATTATGTGATACAATTTGTAGAGAAGCTATATTATAAAATTTACTAAACAATGGTTGTTTGTATATACATGTAAAAGGGTTGGAATGAGATGCAAAGAAAAGACGTGTTTAGAGTAATTAAGAAAAAATTATAAATATATTTTTATAAATGAAAATTTTTATTTTATTGTAAATACATGTAAAAGGGTTGGAATGAGATGCAAAGAAAAGACGTGTGTTTAGAGTAATTAAAAAAAATGTATAAATATATTTTTATAATTGAAATTTTTTATTTTATTTAAAAAAAATAGGGTGAAATCAAATAAAAAAGATCAGATGTGTTTAGAATAATTAAAAAAAACTTATCAATATTTATAATTTTATTTTTAAAATAATAAAGTGGGAATGAGATGCAAAACAAGTATTTTTAAAATAATAGGGTTGGAATGACATGCAAAACAAGATGAGTTTAGAATAAAAAAAGAAAAACTTATAAATATGAAGTTTTTTTTATAAAGTGCAAAATTTAAATTTAAATTTAAAAAAGATTGTTTAAAGATAATTTATATAAATGCATGTAAAATGGGTTGGAATGAGATACACAACACAAAAACTAAGGAACACTTATAAATTTTATTTTTATTTTTAAAAATATTGCTTAAAAATAATTTATATAAATAAATGTAAAAGAGGTTGGAATGAAATAAAAAACACAACATATTTAGTTATTTAGAATAACTAAAAAACTTATAAATATGATTATGAAATGTTTATGATCTTTAAAATTGAAATTATAAAGTTTTTTAATAATTTATATAAATGATTTTATAATTGTTAAATTTATTTATTTTATTATTTAAATAATATTTTAATTAATATATATATTTTTGTTTTATTATTTAAATAGTATAGTTGGATTAAAGATTGTCATCAATGCAAGATGGTGAAGGCATCCTTCAACGAAAAGTAATTAAGTTGCGGTTTTTTATGCTGAGCATAATTGAGGTCTTTTTCTGAATCAACAATAACTTTAGAAGATAGAAAGACTCAAATCCTTTCTTTTGAAGAAGAATTTTGGAGGCTTAAGAGCAGAGCTTTGTGGCTTTCTAAAGCAGAATTGAACACTAATTTTTTTTACAAGTATGAAAGCTTTAGAAGATGCATTAACTCAATTTGGAAGCTTTCAGATGAACATGGAAATGTAGTTTCAGGTCAGAAGGATTTAGAAAAAGAAGCAATTTCTCATTTTAAAAACTTTTTTAATGATCTTAAGGAAGCTTCTCTTCACAATCCACTAAAAGTTATGGAAGCTTTTCCATCTTTGTTTTATGTGGAAGAAGCTGAAAAACTAGGCGAACCAGTCAGTCTTGTTGAAATAAAATCTATTTTGGAAAGTTTCACCAAAGGAAAGAGTCCAAGGCTAGATGGCTGGACTCTGGACTTCTTTCTAGCTTTTTTTAATTTACTTGGACAAGAGATTCAAAAGGTAGTCCATGAGACTAGATTATCTGGAAAGATTTGTTAAAATGTTTCTTAAGTAGTTAAGTGTATTCAATATTCTTTAACTTTAAACTATTAAATCAATCACTGCATGCATAAGGATCACTGAAAGAAAGAAATCCACAATATACACAACATTTATCCTGGGAAACACTCTTGGGGCAGAAAACCCAACAAAGCTTCTTCAATATAGATTCTCCAACAAGTAGAACATCTCTCTCCAAGAGAGATCTCACAAAACAAAAGATAACCATAATATAGACCATAAAACCCTAACCAGAATAGGGTAGCACACCACTAGACCAAGATAGGCCTGCAAGATATAACCAAAACCCTTCACCAAATCAACCTTACTTTGTAGTTGTGTCTCCTCCTAAGAACACACACTTGTGTTGTGTGTGTTCTTCAAATGAGGCACCTAGCCTCTTATGAATACAAGTTGAGTCATCCTGTAATTAGGTTAGGGCCGACTTGTATAATTGACACTTTCTAATTTACATTTGACTTTTACAAAGGCACAATAGGGTCAAATTTTACAAATACATCAAAATATTATTCTTTAGGGTTTTGACTTGGTCTAATATAAAAAGAATATCTTTTGAAGCTACTCAAACTTCAACAAGATTTCTCGTGTTGTAAATGATATACTTGTGGCATTGATTGCAAAGAAGGATAAACCTTCATCTTTTAATGAATTTCATCCTATAGATTTGAGAAATCTTATATATAACATTATTTCAAAAGTCAGTGCTTACAAGGTGAGACCGGTTTTTTCCAAAAGTTTATGCAAAGAACAATTTGGTTTTCTTCAATGAAGACATATTTTTGATGCTATTGGAGTAGCACAAGAGACTATTCACAACATCAAATCTAAAAAGACTAAATCTATGCTTCTTAAATTGGATTTGCATAAGGCATATGATAGTGTCAATTGGGACTTTCTCATATTTCTCTTGTTTCAAATAGGTTTAAATCTCGAAGTGGTAAATTGGATAATGGCTTGTGTAAGTTTTACTTCTTTTGCCGAAGGTCCAACTGAATTCTTCAAAATCTCAAGAGGGATTATAAAGGGATGTCCCTTATCTCCTTTTCCTTTTATTCAGATAATGGATGGTTTAGGAAGACTTGTTTAGAAGGATAAAGAGATGGGTAGAATCCTCAGAGTAAATATTTCTTTAAGAAGTAGAATCACCCATTTGTTTTTTGTTGATGATGTTATGTTGTTTGGTTGTGGGTCAATTTATCAATGGAGAGCATTCCACATAATTTTATGTCTTTTTTCAAATGCTATAGGTCTAAAAATTAACTTGGAAAAATCAGCATTTTACTACCATGTAGTGGAAGAAGAGACAATTCTCCTAGTTAAAGAGGTTTTTGGTATTCAAGTTTTTGAATTGGAGTTAGGTTTTAAATATCTAGGTTTTTTTCTATTGAAACCCAATTGTTATGAAACTCCAGATTGGAATTGGTTATTAAAGAAAGTGGAGAAGAAATTTGGTGTAATATCCACAAAGACGAGCCCAGTTGTAATCATGTTTATGAATTGTAAATCATGTTTTGTAGGCTGGTGAGCCAAGTATTGATAAGCTGGTGGGATTATGTGTTTATTATGCTAGAGAGACTAAGTGTCAAAGGCTAGGAGCTTGTTTTCGTATATGTAATATGTAGAACATTAATAAATATTAAACATCACTGCGTGCAGACCGACCACTAAGAGAGAGTGATGGGGGACTAAGCTTCCACAAGGTGGGTAAGGGAAAATGGGTTGAAAGGTTGGGAAGAGAGGATAAGTGTTGAGCCTAGGGGATAATCTTAGGGGATTAAGTCCTTAGGAATAATAATTTATTATTATTCCAAAAGTTGTGTGAAAGGTATGTCTTTATCCTAAGTTCCTGGAAGGGGGAACATGTGCAAGAGGGAACACATGCTGATGGAGTGCATGCATCCTCATGGACGACATGTATCGGCCCAGGCACATGCAATTTAGAAAAATAATTGAGGTGATATGGGGGTTGGTTCTCCATTCTGTTGTCTACTGTCTGAACCAAGGAATCTCCATGTATGAGTTTTGTAAACCTCACGCAGCGTTGAAAACAGAAGCCTGTGATGTTTTCTAGAGAAACTGATACACCTTTGTTCGAATTGTTGAGTCTGTGTTCGACCTCTGCATGAATTTATTGTCACGCATCCTGAAAACAGGTGTTACCTGAACCGTGTTGTGTTTTAATGGCCTGTTGTCATTTCCTGTTTACACACCCCGTTTTCCTGTTGTTGTTGTCACCCGTGAGTTAGCTGAAAGCTGTTGTTGTTGTTGTCACCTGTGAGTTGACCAAATGCTGATGTTGTTGTTGTTATCTTGAACTTGCAGGAATTGAATTGGGAACTTGTGGAAGAACTGGGTTGTTAGGACCATGGTAGAAGAGATAGGTTGTTAGGCCTGTGATAAACTCTCTCCAAGTGAGGGAGTCTATTGGGGAGTGTTTTTCTCCTAGAGAGAGTCCAACACTAGCTATAGAGCTCTGAGAATTCCTGATCTGACATGTTATCAAGGCCTGGAGGGGAGGTGAAGAGCTGATAGACTGTGCTTGTGAAGGTGTATACTTCCGGGCTGAACGGGCATGTGGGGAATGAGAGTCTGTGAGTAGTGGGCATAAGAAGGATCCTGGGGAGAATCCTTCTGATTTCTCTATGCAGTTTTCTTATAACCTCACCCTAGTCTAGGATTCCCTTACCTTGGGTGGAGCTTAGTCCCAGCTCAAGGGTGACCCATTGTTGAGCGTGATGAGCAGTGAGGTCTAAGGATGGGAGGTTCGTGGAAGGTCTGCATGTGGTTGGTGGAGTTGCTACAGTTTCAAAGATAAGTTTTAATGGTGTACTTAATTTATATGTGATGCATGTATATGATGCTTGCAATATTATCATGTATTCCGTTGTGATGATATTTACTATTGATTCCATTAATTCTGTATTTTAACAATAATTATATGTTTACTCTGTTAATCCATTTAAATTCATTTAAGTACATACTATATAAGTATGAGAATGTTTTCACGTAGTAGCATTGCGCGACAAGTGGGTTGATGGCTAGGGACATTACAATATGGTACCAGAGCCCAAGGTCTCAACGCTGAGCCTAGATGGGCTGGATAAGTGGTCTTTGGACCCAAGGTTTCAAGAGGAAATTGTGTCTGGAGGACTAATTTCGAACCTTAGAATGTTTTTGAGTGCCAAATGGTTGCTTGGTCGTGTACGAAGCTCAGGAGAAGTAGCGATAGAATAAAACCACAACTGGTGTGGTATTTGACCATAGAGAGGGAGGGCACTCAACACTTGGGGTGTTGGAGCCATAGGATCTGTTCGAAAAGAAAGGAAAAACCTTTACGACCATTAGATCTGGAGAAGGTGCTGGGAGGATATTCGATAATCCTTTTGGGAGTTCGACTGTTGGGAAAAGTGGGGTGTGCTGAGGCACAAACCCCCAAAACCTGAAACTTTGAAGTCCCGAGAAGATCTACATCGTAGATCTGGGAAAAATATCTTGTCAGTTGGATCGAGCAGAAGAGAATAGAGTAATTTCAGGAGTTTAGATGTTAGGAGAAGTGGGATGTGTGGATGCACAAACTCTCAAAGCCTGAAATCATGAAATCCCAAAGATCTGAAGTAGTGGGTCGGGTTGACTTCACTTGGATGGATGTGGACCCATGGGATGTGGGCAACGTGCCAGTGGTCCCTAAAGGAAAAGTAGATGCAGTGGAGCCAGATGACGTCACCTTAGGTAACGTGGACCTTCTTAAGTACACCACGTGTCACCACCGTGGTTGGTGACAACTGTGTTATGGGCCCAGTGGTTAGAAAGGTCAGAAGTTAAGAAGTTGGGAGTAGGAGAGGAAAGCGAGTGTGAGAGCCTCCAGGACCAAAATCTCAAAACCCCGAAGTCTCGATTAGAGAACCTTGAGATCTAGCGCTTGGTCACGGACCATGGTTGCGTGGGTTGGGAAACTGAGAGAAAAGGGTTAAGGCCTGAGTGCACTACAGAGTCGAGCAAAGCTCGAAAAATTCATGGAAATTGAACGTTTTCATGAATCAGGTTGTTTATGAATGTCGTGGACTTTGTTAAGGAATACTGACCCAACAAATTCCAGTTGTTTGCACATTGTGATGCAGAAGTTCAACAAGCACCAGAACCGAATAGAATTGCCACTAAGTGCAAAAGAAATGGAAAGGGCACGAACTGCTTCTAGTTCCGAGGATGAAGCAAAAGGAATGGATGTTCATTTGGGAGTTGAAGGATCGAACTCCAATGACCATGGAGAAGAGATAGATAAGGAAGGAAACATAAGGAAGATCATTGAAGGATTGAAAAAATATGCCCAAAATCATCGAGAAGATAGCAGAAAGCTCAGAAAGGCTCAAGAAAAACAAGGAGAATTCAACATAAAGTTATTAAAGAGTTTGGAGAGAATAGAAAAGAAGTTGGATAAGGAGAGTGACTTGAGAAGAACAGGGAGTCACCAAACTTTTGAGGGAATAAGGTCAAGGAGTGTGGGTAGACACCATCATCACTCCCAAGGTTGCTCCAAGAAAAAGACACACAGTAGTTCAAGCACATTCCCTACCATAAATCATATGAGATATGGAGTGGATGAATTGAAGGGAGAGATGAACAAGATTAATCCTCCTACATTTGATGGAGAACATCATAAGGAGGAAGATGTCGAAACGTGGTTTCTTGGTATGAGGAAATACTTCCAAATATAGAATTATTCCTCTCATGTGGAAGGAAGAATTGCGATGTATCAACTGAAAGGAAAAGCATCCATGTGGTGGGATCAACTTGTCTAGGTGTAGCACATTAGAGAGAAAGATATTACTTGGAAATAATTCAAGAAGTATTTTGAGAAGAAGTATTTGACTAAGAGATATTATGACAGAAATATGAAGGAGTTCTTTGAACTCACGCTAGGCATCATGACCATTGATGAGTATGAACGTAGGTTTTTGGAATTGTTGAAGTATGTTCCGTTCATCAAAGAAGAAATTTTCAAGATTCAAAGGTATCTGAGTGGACTGCCACCTTCCATTGGTGACAAGATCCAGTATGATGACCCAAAAACCATGGAAGAAATGATAAGAAGAGCGAAATGCTTATATGAGAAACAAAGAGAAAATCCTACCTTTTAGAAGGCTTGGGACGACCAGAGAAAGTTCAAGAAAGAACATAGGTAGAAGGGAAACAAGCCTCCCTTTTTTAGAAATAGTCCTCAAGGACAACCATCATTTAGAGAGTCGAGAATGGCTGAAGTAGGGGAACAAAGTCCAAGAAAGACGCCCATTCAATGTTGGGGCTGCCAGGGAAAACATAAGTACATAGATTTCCCCTACAAAAATGGCAAAGTGAGAGCTGTCCATAATGTTCAGCAAGCTAAAATAGTGGAGGACATGGGCAGTAGAATGCCAAGGATCTATGCAACCCTGGACAACAAGCAAGCTGAATTTCAGTCACACATGATTGAAATAGAAGGTATGATTAACAACCAACCATTTACTATTTTAATTAATTCAGGGGCTAGCCATAGTTATGTAGATCCTAGAGTGGTGGAATGTTTTCATTTGTCAAGAAGAAAACATGAAAAGTCTTGGTTAGTGTAGCTGGATACATGAACCAAGAGAAAAGTCACTGAGTTGGTTAAGTCTTGTCCAGTGGATATGAAAGGACTGAGCACAAAGGCTGAATTGAATATTTTGCCTTTAGGTTCTTATGACTGTCTAATTGGGATGGACTGGTTGGACCAACACCATGCCATCTTGGACTATCGTAACAAGGAATTCACTTTCCTGGATGAGGAAGGGAATTAGAAAACAATCCATGGAATTCCTAGAGATGTTGCTATCAGAGAAATCTCAGCAATGCAGCTGAAGAAGTGCTACAAAAAAGGTTGTCAATTATTTGTAGCTCATGTGGAGGAAACACCTAAGGATAAGGTGTCAAGTATTGGATATCATGTGGTGCTAAAGGAGTTTGAATATGTATTTCAAGAGTTACCCGGATTACCCCCGAAGAGAGATATTTATTTATTTGTAAACTTGATGCTTGGAGCAACTCCAATGTCGAAAGATCCTTACATAATGAGTACGCTAGAGCTGAAAGAGTTGCAATTGAAACTTGAAGACCTTCTGTAGAAGGAGTACATACACCCAAGTGTGTCACCTTGGGGAGACCTGGTCTTGTTCATGAAGAAGAAGGACGGAATGCCGAGATTGTGTATCGATTTCAGACAATTGAACAAAGTGACTGTAAAGAACAAGTATCATTTGTCGAGGATTGATGACCTCTTTGATCAGTTGAAGGATGCGAAGATATTTTTGAATATAGAACTCAAGTCGGGATATCACTAGGTAAGGATAAAGGATGAATACATCAAAAAGATCACCTTTAGAACAAGGTATGGGCATTACGAGTTCACAGTGGTTCCGTTTGGGTTGTCGAACACACCCATTGTTTTTATGTGTTTGATGAATGGTATATATAGGGACTATCTAGATAAGTTTGTCGTAGTCTTCCTGGATGACATTCTGGTGTATTCCAAGTCAAAAGAAGAGCATGAACATATGAGGATGGTGTTGCAGGTACTAAGAGAGCACCGACTGTATGCCAAGTTGAGAAAATGCTCATTTTATCATGAGTAAATCCATTACTTGGGGCATATTATCTCGAAGGATGGGATAGATGTAGATCCTGAGAAGGTTGACGTCATCAGAGAATGGTCAATGCCAAAGAATGTGACGAAAGTCAGATCCTTTATGGGTCTAGCTAGTTACTACATAAGGTTTATCGCAAGGTTCTCAAGGATAGATCACCTTATCACTTCCTTGCAAAGGAAGGAGAAGAAGTTTCAATGGACAATGGATTGTGAGAAAAGCTTCCATAAATTGAAGCAATTGTTAACCAGTGCTCCAATCTTGAGGATTGTAGATCCAAACGAAGATTTCGTGGTGTGCATTGATGCGTGCAAAAAAGGAATGGGAGGGGTCCTTAGTCAGAATGGATTCGTAATTTGTTATGAATCCAGAAATTTGAAAGACCACGAAAGGAACTATGCAACTCATGATTTGGAGTTGGCATCCATAGTACACGCTCTAAAGAAGTGGAGGCATTACCTCATGGGAAGGAGGTTCAAACTGAGAACATACCATAACAGTATGAAATATTTGTTTGATCAGCCAACCTTGAATACTAGGCAGAGTAGGTGGCTGGAGTTTATTCGTGAGTACGATTTTGATATCAAGCATATCAAAGGGAAGGAGAATAAAGTGGATGATGCACTCAACAGGAGAATACATGAATTACATGCTACAACCATTAACATGTACCAAACTGATATAAAGGGAATTTTTTTGGAAGCTGTAAATGCAGATTTGCAGTACATGGAGTTGGTAACAAAGCTACAATAAGGTGAGATGCTACATAAAGTGAAAAATTATAAATTGGAAACTGATGGAACAATTCTATACAAAAACATAATTTATGTACCTAATGTCTAGGACTTGAAATGTATGATTTTGCATGAAATGCATAATGTGCCTTATGCAAGACACCATGGATATAAGAAAACTATGGCAGTAGTCAAGAGCCATTAATTTTGGCCAGGTATGAAGAAAGATATTGTTGGACACATCGCTAGATGTATGGAGTGCCACAAGGTTAAACATGAGCATAGGCACCCAACAGGGTTGCTACAACCTTTACCCATTCCTGAGTGGAAGTGGGAAGTGGTGACAATGGAATTCATCACATGATTGCCCAGAATAGGAAAGCATCATGATTCAATTATGGTGGTGGTGGAAAAGATTACGAATGTTACCCATTTCATTCTGTTAAAGACTACTCACAACGTAGCGGATGTTGTTGACATCTTTGTGAAGGAAATAACACAATTGCACGGAATCCCTAAGACAATTGTGTCTGACAAAGACCCTAAATTTACCTCAAATTTCTTGAAAGGGTTGTTCAAAAGATTCAGAACGAATCTGAACTTTAGCACATCTTATCATCCCGAGTCTGATGAACAGACAGAGAGGGTGAATAGAGTGATAGAAGACATGCTAAGGATGTATGTGATGGACAAACCATCGAAATGGGAAGACTACCTACACTTGGTAGAATTCGCCTACAATAATGGTTATCAAGCATCGTTGAAGATGAACCCATTTGAAGCACTTTATAGTAGGAAATGCAATACTCCAGTAAGTTGGGATAATCTAGTTGATAGGGAAATAGTTGGGCCAAAGTTGCTCAAGGAAATGGAAGAACAAATGCTAAAAATTAGGCAGAATTTAAAGGCTGCCCAAGACAGGCAGAAAAACTATGTTGATAAAAACAGAACCCACAGAGAGTTCAAAGTGGGAGATCATGTCTTTCTGAAAGTAAAAGCTAATATAAGTTCCATGAAGCTGGGAAACTACTCCAAGTTGGCAGCCATATTTTGTGGGCCATTTGAAATCCTAGAAAGGATTGAGCCAGTTGCATATATGCTTTCATTACCTGCATCCATGAATGTAAATAATGTGTTTCATATTTTATTGCTTAAGAAATATATATCTGATGCTAATCATGTAATTAATTGGAATGTGATTCAGGTGGAACAAGAAGGTGTCCTACAAGTGCATCTTGTGCGCATATTGCACTGGAAAAACAAATAGCTCTGGAATCGAGCCATAGGTCTTGTAAAGGTCCAGTGGATCTGATACGGTCCTGAGGATGCGACTTGGAAACATGAAGATGCTATGTGGGTAGAATATCCACATCTTTTTGAATATTTTGGAAATTTTGTTGATGTTGTGTAAAAGTTGCACTTTGGACAGTGCAAAAATAAGGGGAGGGGATTGTAATATCCCCAAAGACGAGCCCTGTTATAATCATGTTTATGAATTGTAAATCATGTTTTGTAGGCTAGTGAGCCAAGTATTGATAAGCTGGTGGGCTTATGTGTTTATTAGGTCTGAGAGCCTAAGTGTCAAAGGCCAGGAGCCTGTTTTTGTATATGTAATATGCAGAACATTAATAAAGATTAAACATCGCTGCGTGTAGGCCAACCATGAAGAAAGAGTGATGGGGGACTAAGCTTCCACTAGGTGGGTAAGGGAAAATGGGTTGAAAGGTTGGGAAGGGAGGCTAAGTGTTGAGCCTAGGGGTAAGCTTAGGGGCTTAAGTCCTTAGGAATAATAATTTATTATTATTCCAAAAGTTATGTGAAAGGTATGTCTTTATCCTAAGTTCTTGGAAGGGGGAATGTGTGCAAGAGGGAACACATGCTGATGGAGCGCATGCAGCCTCATGGGTGACATGTGTCAACCCAGGCACATGCAATTTAGCGGAAGAATTGAGCTGATATGGGAGTTGGTTCTCCATTCTGTCATCCGTTGTCTGAACTAAGGAATCTCTGCATCTGAGTTATGTAAGCCTCATGCAGCTCTGAAAACCGAATCTTGTGATGTTTTCTTGAGAAACCGATACACCTTTGTCCAAATTGTTGAGTCTGTGTTTGAACTCTGCGTGAATTGCTTGTCACACATCCTGCAAATGGGTGTTACCTTAACTGTGTTGTGTTTTAGTGGATTGTTATCGTTTCACATTTACACACCCTGTTTTCCTGTTGCTGCTGTCACCCGTGAGTTAGCTGAAAGCTGTTGTTGTTGTTGTCACCTGTGAGTTGACCAAACACTAATGTTGTTGATGTTATCTTGAACTTGCGGGAATTGAATTGGGAACTAGTGGAAGAACCGGGTTGTCAGGCCTGTGGTAGAAAAGACAGGTTGTTAGGCCTGTGAGAAATTCTCTCCAAGTGAGGGAGTCTATTGGGGAGTGGCTTTCTCCCAGAGAGAGTCCAGCACCAGCTACAGAGATCTAAGAATTCCTGATACGACTTGTTGTCAAGGCCCAAAGGGGAGGTGAAGCACCGATGGACTGTTCTTGTGAGGTGTATACTCCCAGACGGAACATGCATGTGGGGAATAAGAGTTCGTGAGTAGTGGGTGTAAGAAGGCTCCTCGGGAGAATCCTTCTGATTGCTTTGTGCAATTTTCCTGTAACCTCAACCTAGTCTAGGATTTCCTTACCTTGGGTGGAGCTTAGTCCCAGCTCGGGGGTGACCCACTATTGAGCATGATGAGTAGTGAGGTCTAAGGCTTGAAGGTTCGTGGAAGGTCTGCACGTGGTTGGTGGAGTTGCTATAGTTTCAAATATTTTCAATTTTGTTTCTCATTTTCTAATCTAATCTTTATGGATATTAAAGTTTCATTTTCTAATCAAATCTTTATGGATATTAAAGTTTCAATATTGTGTTAAATATATTCATATAATATTTAATACAAATTAAATTAGTAATTTGGATGTTGTAGTTGTTGCAATAGGAGCAAAGTTATTGTAGTTGTTCTCAATTGACCTTCAATTTTATTGAAATAAAATTTAAAATGTATCATTATCTCTCTATATACATTGTAACCTAATTTATTTTATTTTATTTTTTTAATATGTATTATTGACAAAAAACTTATAGAGGTTCCCATGTTCCAAAAACTAGTACAATATATATATATATAAAGAAGAAATTACCATTTTTTAAAGTTAAATTATACAGGATGAAAATTAGAAACAATTACATATCAACAATGTGTGTGTGTGTGTATATATATATATATATATATATATATATAATTGCATATCAATATTCCAACATTTATATGAAAAATAATAAATTATCAATTTTAAAAATTGAGTTATATAGGATATTTTCAATGTTGCACGGGAACCGCTCCCTACATTTTCAACATCTAGTTCCCAAGTTCCCGGAGTTATGGGAGCTTGGGAACTAGTTGGGAACATCCTTGGGAACTAGTTGGGAACGTCCCCAATTGACTGGGAATTCTTTTGGGAACTTGGGAGCTTCAACATCAAAGAAATGGGAGCTTGGGAACCAGTGTTCTAAAAGAAGAGCTTTAAATTAGAATTATATTAAATTAAAATGTAAATATATTTATTCCTTTATTACAAATACATAATTTCTTACAAATATTTTCATTATATTTAATCAAAATATGACTATAAAACTAAGACTAAACTACACATAAATATTATTTCAAAAATTAGTAAAGTAAAAAAACTTAATAATACTCACTTTATAGTTGTGGATATGAAAAACTTTTAATGCATTTATGTTTTCCTTCAAGCCGAAACTAAACATGAAAGTCGAATAAATCAATACCCTATCCACTACAAGTATTTGCTCCACTGTAGTTGATATCAACCAACCATATCATTGACTTTTATTGTATTTTCATATTAGAAGAGTAGTACTATTTTGTTCTTTTCAATAAAAAAAGAATAATGCTTCAAATTTACAAAGATGTTTAAAGTTTATATATGTAAAGTTTAATTTTAAAAAGATGTTAAAATTGTATATATGTATTTTCAATTTTGTTTCTCATTTTCTAATGGGATATTTGTGGATATTAAAGTTTCATTATTGTGTTAAATATATTCATATAATTATTAGCACGAATTAAATTAGTAATTTTAATATTGTAGTTGTTTCAATAGGAGAAACATTGTCATCCATTCAACTTCAATTTTATTGAAATAAGATTTAAAATGTATCAATATCTCTATACATTGTACTCTAAAGTATCATTGTAATCTAATTGTAATCTAAAATATTTTTTATATATTTTTAATATATATTATTGAGGCTCCCAAATTCAAGTTTCTTGTAAATTTGAGGGAAACTTTTACTCGTTCTGGACACTAGTATCCATGTTCCCACGTTTCGGAAACTCGTGCAACATAGGATATTTTTCTTTTTAAAATTAGAATGTTAAAAGTTTTTTTAAGTAGTAGTCTAAACGTTCTATCAAATGATTTTTTTCCGGGGATTTTTGCTTAAAATTTGGTGAGAAATTGGTAGATCCCTAGATTGAATAATTATTTTTGTATAATACAATCAACAGATTTGAGTGATTATTTCTATATAATCAGAGTATCTTTGGTTTTTTTTTCAGCACACTGAATCCATTTCGCATTTAAAAATAGATTTTAAACAACAAAAAATAAGTTGTTTTTTACTCATATTCATTTAAGTGGTAAAGGTGATTGTCCAACTTAAAGGGATTTTGAAATAAACAAATCTATTTATTTACAATGTGTTATTTATGATTCTTTTATTTTTTCATTTGATTGCATGGTAAGTCAATTATGATCTGAATGTTTATTTTTATTTTTTTAATTATATTATTTTAATTTATAATATTTATAAAAATATAAATATGACTCTTCTGTGACAACAATATTAATAAATAATAAAAATATATATTTAAATATTATTTAATAGAATTTTTTTAATAATAATATTAAGTGTTTAAGTGTTTTAAATATAAAATAGAATAAATTACAACATTAATTTGACTTTATGTTGTTAGATATTTATATTTATTTTGCTGTAGCAAAATGAAGACATTTCCAGTATTTAATTGTTTATTGGAACAGAGTCTTTTAAAAAAATTGACAAGATATGTAAACTTAGTTTGGTATTGGAAGACATTTGCAGTATTTATTTGTTTATTGTAAGGGAGTCTTTCCAAAAAATTGACAAGATGTAGATTTAGTTTGGTATTGAAGATGGTTGTCAATAACAACCTTTCCATTCAATTATGACTCACTAATATTTGGAGGTTGTAATAAGGTATAATGCCAACTGTCTGTTTTAATTTTCATGCTGTTTTATCATTGACAAAGTCTATTTAATTAGATCAGACCACACGCATTTTGGGGCTAAGATTTTCAAAAATAAGGTTAAATGGCTGTGAAAACATGTAAATTAAAGGTGAACACATCTAGAATTAAGGGAGATACAAGCGATAATCTATAAGGGTTAATGGTTTTGAATTGTTGTTTGGAGATGCATAGTTTTGTGTACATTGCTTTTTTAAGATAGAGAAATGGAGACGACAAAGCAGGGAAAGGTTTTGAATGTTGAAGTTTAGTGAAAATATGAGGAAAATGAAGGGAAAATGGTTTATATGAGTAGATGAGAATATGTGCTTCTACTATGATGAAAGGAAGAATAAGTTAAGAAGACGCCAAAACAACTATATTATTTCTATTGTCTTTTTCTTAAAGCTAAGTGAGAGATGTAGGTACATAGCAAGTGGTGTTGTGTCACATATGTGAAAAATGACATAGTTTAATCATGAAGATAGCTGAAATTTCTTCACTAAACAAGCTCAAAGACTTAGAGATAACATTGTAGATGGGAGAAAAAAATGTTGTTAACTCCTTTGTATTGTTGTTAAGTCTTTTGTTTCACCATCAAAGTTTGTGGGGGATTTTCAACAAGATGGTAGTTGAGAAGATATACATGTTTGTAAAAGAGGATAACCATTGTTTGTTTGGTTCTTTCTTGAGTTAAGGAATAATGACATGACCGGTGGATTCATTTAGGAATGTAGAATTTCCAATTAAATTCATAGTTGAAGCATGGTGTAGAAAAATTACCCACCACTAAAACATTCATAGTCTCTAAACCTTGTCAATAAGACACAAAAAATTTGAAGACCAAAAGCCTCCCTTTAAGGAGGCATGGTGTGATTTGGATCCTTGGAGAAATATTTGAAAGAAATGGAAATGGTTAATTCTATCAATATTTTGTATTTAAGAATATTTGTTAAATTTCATGCAATCCTGAATTGATTCCTGGAGAGAAGCTCATTTATGCCTTTGAAATGATAGGTTAAGGCAAAGAAAATGTGTGAACTTTTAGCTACACAAAAGTATGGATAAAAAGTATGCAAGTCTTGTTGCTTTGTTCTCTACACGAATAGTGGCTAAAAAAGTGAAAATAAAACCGGCCAAGGAAAAAATTTACGATGAGATTTAGGTACGCTCAAGAATAAACCAAAACAAGGAAATATGGATGCTTCACATAACATGAACCACGTAAGGACTAAGAAAATATACATGTGGGGATTTGTCACACAAGGAGGTGTAGAACATGAAGGGAGGTGTTACTTCCGTGCTTCGTTCCCTACATAAGTTAACAAGGCACAATCTAAAGGGTTCACAAGGATTAGTGTATATGAAGGAAAAATTGGGAGTCAAAACAAAGTCTAACTCTTCACTTTGTTCTTTGCACAAAGGGAACACGGTATAAAGGGGTAACAACTTTTGGAGCATGAGACATGCTCAATTCCTTAGAAAAACCTTGTCTTTGTAAAACGAGTATGTGGCTTGGGACAAAATAGGTGGAAACCTACTTAGAAAATGATGTCACACCTAGGGTATTGAAGTGTGAATCTTTGTAATCACAAGATGTTGCATGGTAGTTTCTGAAAATCCAAAGTTGCTCGAATTCTATAGAATTTGAAATGATGGGGAAATTATAATAATTGGAAAATAATTGGAAGGTAGTTGACATTCTACATACCATGAGTACTAAGAATAAAAGGGAGTTTAAGAAAGGATAATGGGTTCCATATGCTAGCTTGTTTGTTCATGTAAGCATGTTCAATAATTAGATAAGGTTCATTTGTACAAATTTAGACCCAAATTGGATAAGTTTGAAATCAATTGGTGAGACTAAGATTGTTCATATGTAGGTTGGGTAAGAAGAAAACTAAATGAGAATTTTGGTTCTTCCAAAAACAGAGAGTAATAAAAACAAAGAGGAGAAGCAAGGTCTCTCTTTATGTACTCATTTCCAAGAGGGGTGTTTCTTTCACTCATTAAAATTTTCACAAATTTATAAATTTGAGAGAGGAACTTTGTGATGAGAGGAAGAGGAGAGAAGTGCACACACTCTTTTCATGCAATTTATTGAGCCAAAAATGAAATTATAGTAGAGTTTGATTTTTGACCCATTGACTATGCTTCAAAGAGTTTAGAAGATGAATCTCGAAAGTAGGTCACGTTGAGAAGAGAACCTTCTCCAAAAAGAAAGAAATCTAATTTCTAGGCATTAAGTGCAAAGAATGTTTTCCATAATTGAAATTATTTTAAGATCCTAGGATCCAAAACAAAGGACACAACATAATTGTTTTCATTGTATTTAATGACTTGAAAATGGAAGTGGTGAGTCCTCTACAAAAAAGAAGCAAATAAGGCATTTAATGATACTTGGTTATAATTAAGAGAAAATAAATACCTTGGTGTTTGTTTAATTGAGTGTATTAAGAGTATATTAATGGTGTTTGAAGTCAATGGAAAAAGAATAAGAGAAATATAGCTAACTCTCTATTTCATGAGATTCATTGGAGCTAAGAAACCCCCTGAATATTGGTTTTCTCGAGCCAATCCTTTATATTTTATGTTATGTGTTTGTGTCATACAACTTGTGGAGAAGCTATAATATAAAATCTCCTAAACAATTGTTTTCTATAAATACATATAAAAGGGTTGGAATGAGATGCAAAGACAAAATGTGTTTAGAATAATTGAGAAGAATTTATAAATATGAAGTTTCTGTAATATACATAATTTTAATTTTATTTTTAAAAATAATTTTTTTATTAAGAACAAATTGTAAATAAAAAAAAATTAATATGCAAAAATAAAAATAAAAATAAGATGAAATAGATTTTTTTAGTGAATTAATTAATCCATAGATGGGGTAATAAGGTGCATAGATATCGCCATCTGCGAAAAAGGACAGACCAATGGGTTGCATCCTTTATTGAGAGATCTGAGATAAGGTATTAAGGTGCATATATATCACCATTTGCGAAAAAGGACAGAACAACGGGTTGCATCCTTTAATGAGAGATTAGAGAGAATGTAAGAGAAAAGTAAATTTCCATTGATTTAGTTTTAAAAGATACCAACAAAGCGTTGATGCATCAAGTTAAAGAATGAATAGTGTCCCACGCTAAATTTGTAATTGAAGAGTTGAGACCGAGTTGGTTTGTACGAAGGCCTATTAAGGCTCGGATGTGCCATCGAATCTGGCAATTAATATTCCACCTAACAGTAGAGTCTTAAAGAATCTATCGCTGGATTCAGATAGAGAGTTGGTCTCTCTAAGGACCTCTTAATATCTTTTTCAAGAGTGCTCTCCTAACACTATAGATGAAAAGAAGCTAGAGTGGTGGAAATATGCTCTCTCTCATCATTTTAAGAGTACATGTAAGGCCTTAGGTGCATAGCTCATGCACATACTTCCGCACTATAGTTTGGTTGGGTAGGCAGGATGCTCAACACACTTGAAGACATGATGTATTCATATATGGGATGAGTTGGGGTCACCTTGGGTGTGCGACGCATCAAGGGGTGACTCAAGCCAAGGTATCTTGCAACACAAGTTAGACAAGAGGGTTTGACAAAGGTCATGGGAAGAAGACTAGGCACATCACCAAATGAAAAATCGGCTAAGGCACAAGTAGGGCACGCTTAGGTGAGTCGACCCAACTCACCCTATGGACGCACACAACCACGATGGGTCGGTTGGATGGATGGGGACGTCGATTAAAAAATCAATGGGTTAACCAAATGGAGGCATGGGGTGTTTAGTGGGTCAACTAGGCAAGCCATCCAAATTCACCCGCATTAAAAGTCACCCAAACATTGTGAAAGGGCGCACCCACACTTGGGTCAACCTAACTTTGCAAAAGGGTGCAATGGACGAAAGGGAACATCGGTTCATCAAGGGGATGATTCAATTGGGGAGCCATCGTATAAGAAGACAAGGGTGAGAGCCATCAAGACACATGGGCATTAACATTCAACAGTCACACTTCATAATCATTGAGACTAAGGCGTCTGAGGTAGGTTTGTGGTAGAGAGGGAGAGCTCCTCCCAAGGGGCCAAGTTGCACCTGGTGGAAGATTTGTGCCAACCTGTGGAGTCTGCAACGAAGACAACATAAGAGGGAGAGTTTTCTTTAGACGAGGAAACCGATGGATGAGTTGAGTTTGGTGGTGAGGTGCACTATTGCATGATCAAGTTGTGCAATGTGAAGTGACAAAGAGTTTGGAAACCGAGAGGGGAGTTGAACGAACTAAAGCAAGGGAAACATGAACCATAAGAAAGAAGCAAGAGGGTGAAGTGACTCGTCTAGATTTTTTACTATGGAACAAAGGGATTCACAAGGCGGGCATGAAGGAGATTTGTCTTTTGTATTTGCACAAGTGTATTGTTGTATATAACTAAGTGTGCCAAAATCTCCTTGTAAATCTTCTTTGGTATGGCACAAGCTGCAGGCTTGGCACATTGTTGTATGTTGTAATAAAACTTGGGTATTAGGATGGTTTGGCTTCCCAACTTACTTGCAAAATCATTTAACTGTGTACTTGATGTGTTCTATTAGTTATTTCATGTTCTAAGTATGAATGTTATCATGAAATATTAAATGGTCAAAGTTTCTAAGTGTTAGGCATAGTCCAAGCCAAGTATACTGGAGTGACCTTATCGCAGAGTTTAAAAGTTGTGGTGCCACATGTTGTTGAGAACAATGAATGTTTTTTCCATCCTCTTGAGTTATCCATTGGTGTGATAGTTGGTATCAAAGCACACGACAGATCACACATTAGAGTAGATTGTGGAAGTTGGTTTGGTGGACAATTTGGTGAGCTTTGTCACCATCGTGACATGAGATATTAGAACGCATTTTGGGTCACAAGGCAACTTGCTGGGCACATTTTATCCATGATAGCTTCATGTCATGCATCATCGAGAACATTATTTGGGTCGAGCTAGGTTGTCGGGAAAGTGAGGTTGACCATAGCCTTCAAACGAGTTGACTCTTCATAGAGTTATGCAAGTCAGTTAACAATGGTATTACTTAGCAGTCAGGTGGTGTGTGCATGGTGTCCTAATGCAGAAATAGTTGGGGCATGAAGATGACAAGGAAGTGAAGGTGGGTTCTGTTGGTTGCATGTCGATTGTTACTTAGATGGAGTTTTTCATATCACAGATCCGAGTTGAAGACTTGACGTGAACAATTTGGATGCACCTTTTCGTGACATGTCTATGCTGAGATTCACTATACATAGTTGTTGGACCATGTTATTGCAGACCTTGAGTTGCAACGGTGGATTGATGTGACATAGTGTGCCGTGGAGCTTGGTGCCTTGGTGACAAAGATAAATAAGGTATGGAAAAGGATTTTTTAGTGGCTTGGGAACATCATTGTTTTTTACTTAGTCAAAATTTGATGGGGAAGAACTTTCTCTTGAGCCATAACAAGGAGATTCGTTCGCAATCAGACTTGTTGGTTTGGGGTGAGTTGCAGACCTATGATAGCATGATGACTTGAACCATGGGGTTTTCTGATATGTCATGAATGAGCATGATTGTTTCGAGTTCTTTGTAGGATATGAGTTTTTGCAATGGGTTCTTTGGAGGGAGATGGGGAGACTTGGTTGAATATAAGTACGACATGTTTCCACTGCAGACTTGGAGAAGTTCCAAGTGATGCAATATTCATTGGATCCATGGAACAGTTTGGAGCACCTTGTGTGGGTGATGTGGATGAGGGATTGGGGAAAATTGCTTGGGCGAGTTCAAGAAGTGGACTTAAGTAGATTTGGTTGAATATATGTGGACTAGTTGGATTGTTGCCTATCTCTTTTATGAGGTGTGTTGAAGGGATTGTTGTGACGAAGAAGACAATGAGACACATGATTTGTTTGAGAGGTTGGGTGAGGTGCCTTGGAGCATAGGTTCCTTAGCCAGTTTTATTGAGTCATCATGTGATAAATTGATCGTCGAAAAATAAATCTAGAGGATGAAACAACTTGTGCATAAACAAGTTGGTTCATTCCAAGAGATGAACGAGAGTAGTGGTGAGTTGTTTACCTTCAATCACTTTGGAAAATATGTTGAGATAAATGTGGTAGCATATGTTGTCTTACATAGATCGAAGCATCACACAGATAGGTTGAAACATAACACGAATGAAGTAGTAGTGCGGTGATGAATGTTGGATGTGTGATACTTGTGCACTTGGATCATTTCCTAGACAGTTGATGAAGAAGATGGGAGATAAATCGATGAATCCAGGCTCACACTTGACTTGGACAGACCCATTGGTGAACCATGGTTCCATGGAGGTCATGGTTGCAATAGTGATGAGGTAGTCCTAGGGATCCTATAGTTTGTGGGAGGAGTGAAGAGAGAAGATTTCGTTGGTTGCACAAGTGGAAGGCATGAGGTGATTTCTTTGACTTTTCACATATCTTGGATCTGAGATGATTTGGGTGCGACGATGGGAGGAAGTGATAGCATCTTTCACAACTAGAGTAGATGATGCAGTTAGGAAGTTATAGGAAGACTTCATTTTGGAGTGACATCATAGCGCGGAGGGGAAAATGAGTTTTCTTGGAAAGACATTATGTGGATGAGTTGAGTTGCAGATGGAGGAAATCAATTTTTGATATGGAGATGTGCCTTCGTTTGGATAAATAAGGCGGTTGGACCGACCATCCAACCTATTCGACACTTGGATGAGATAGTGCATAGTGACATAGTAAAGGCATTAAATACAGACGTACAATTATTCATTCATACGATACTTGGTTGATGCATAGGAAATTATTGATGGAGTTGTATAATTACAACATCAGGAAGGAAACCTTGATCTTACCTTGGCATTTTTGGGTTAGATAGAGTGATGAACAAATGGGAAGAAATGACTATGTTCAGTTGTGTGATGGTGTGCTCATGAGTTGAACGTGAAGTAGGATTAGCTACCAACCTTTTTCGAAATGTGGGGGTTAACCATATATAGAGACATGACAGATTTTAGTTGGAGTATGGGTGCAGTAGTTCGAAATGTTAGCTCAACACTTAGACATTTTTCATGTTTTGATCGGGGTTACGAATGTGATTCCAATCATAGTATGGTAGAGAGTGATCGTCAAAACAATAGAGGCAACTTGGAAAACATTGCAGACAAATTTGGGGAAGAGACAGGTTCGTCACACAATGAATTTTGGCAGTGTTGATGGTTGCATGGTGTTGTAGATGGTTACAGGTGTTGTGGAAAGTTGGGGTTTCCGCTTCACATAAAACTTTAAGTTTCCCTTATGGTTGAATTTGGGGTTTCCATTTCGACATGAAAGTTGGGGTTTCCCATAGTCATCGCGATGAAGGCATGAGTTCATGAAAAGGCTTGGAGGAAACAAATTTCTATGGATATTGTTGAGGGCATAAACATCTTGGAGTGGGGGGAGATGTAAGACCTTGGGCACATAGCTCTAGAGTGCACCTTTGCACTACATTTTGGTTGGGTGGGTAGGATTCTAAACACACTTTAAGACACAATGTCTTCATATATGGGATGAGTCACGATCACCTTGGGCATGCGACACACTAAAGGGAGACTCAACCCAAGGTTCCTTGTGACACAAGTTAGATGATGGGGTTTGACAAAGATCATGGGAGAAATATTAGGTGCATCACCAAACAAAAAATAGGATAAGGAATGAGGAGGGTGCACTTAGGTGAGTTGGCCCAACTCATGCAAGTTATGTGTGCACCCAAGATGGGTCAGTTGGATGGATGGGGGTGTGAGTTAATAATCAGTGTGCTAACCAAATGGAGGCATGGGGCATTTGGTGGGTAAGCCAACAAAGCCGCCCAAATGTGTCGACATGAAAAATCACCCAAACATTTTGAAGGGGAACACCCACACTTGGGTCAGCCTAACTTTGCTAAAGGGTGTGACGGAAAAAAGGGCACATCGGTTCACAAAGGGGAAAATGTGGTTGGGGAGCCATCATATAAGAAGACAATGGAGAGAGTCACCAAGATAGGTGGACATTGGCATTCAACAATCACACTTTGAAATCGCAAAGACTGAGGCATATGAGGAAGGTTCATGGTAGAGAGGGAGAGCTCCTACCAAAGGGCCAAGTTGCACATGGTGGGCGACTTGTGCTTCCTTGTGGAGTCTACAATGAAGACAATAGAAGACGGAGAGTTTTCTTTACATGAGGTAACTAATGGATGGGCTGATTTTGGTGGTGAGTTGTAACGTTGCATGATCAAGTATTGAAGTTACAAAGAGTTTGGAAACCGATAGGGGAATCGAATGAATTGAAGCAAGAGTAGCATGAAATGCAAAAATGAAGCATGAGGGTGAAGATCCTTGTCTAGTGTTTTTACCATGGCATGAAAGGATTTGCAAGGTGGGCATTGTTATCACCAAAAAATCATTCGCAACATTACAAACAATGGTTGAAGAAAGACATCAATTCCATTAGCAATCGGTACACCTACAACATCAAAATCCAAAAAAAGGCATAAAACTATATACTTGGTTCAAAAATCATAGTGCGCAAATTCACCAAAGGAAGCGTGTGCACTGTGCGCAGAATGCATAGGCCAACACAACTCTAATTGTGCATTGTGCACAGGATGCACGACTGTCTACGAGAAAACCTGCACACTTCTCATGAATGACACATTTATGAATCTTGTCAGCCTCTCAACCACTTCCATTTTGACCCCCAACACGATTTGACACTAAGATCTGAGACAGATCTAGCTTGGAGGTTGTTCAAGGGCTAGGAAGTGCCCTAAAATTCTCTGTGTTCACATTATGAACCAATTTTATCTTGCCATGAATGGACACTATAAATATGTGCCATGGGTGTGCTAGAAAAATAAGAACTTCAAGGTATTGTTATGCTGCAAGAATTCTTCTTGGAGAATCCTCTTTTCTCTTTGAATCATTCAAGCACTATAGCAAGGGCCATTCCATTCACCTCTTGAGAGGATTGGCATTGTATTTCTTCACCATTGTTACTTGCCATTGTATGAAGAGAAGATCTCTCTATTAGGGAACTCAAGAGCCCTCCCAAGGAGGAAGAGGGGATTCATAAGTCCCTACCTTTCTCTACGGTGCTAGCCTATCAATATATTGATCCATTGGAAGCTATATGATTGTCATTTTCATGGTTGTAGTTCTTGCAAGTTTTCTAACATTTGTTTCTTTTTCTTTTTATTTTTTATTTCCTTTTTTCATGTGTATTTGGTTATCTAATCAACTCACAACCCTTTGTCTTGTTTAGCTGACTTAACTAGGAAAGTAAGTGTTGTGTTTTTGCTCACCCATGTGACAAAACCAACACAACATATTGGCGACCATACTAGGGATGTGAATCAAATTCCTCCCTATTTAAGTCTTGAGATCACTTCTTTCTAATTGTTTGCATATGCAACTACCAAAACCGACCTAATATAGTCTTCCAAATTCAGAATTCAGAGCCAAGGCAAGATAATTTCATCTTGAAATTTCTTTCTCAACGCGTGATAGGAAGTGCACAACTTTCGAGGGACACAGACATGCATTCTGCGCACTTTGCAGTCTGTGCGCATAAGAGCTTTCATAAATCCACACATTATGTGCATTCTGTGCACTTGGCGCGACTGATAGAACTACAACTCGTGCACAAGTTTAGTTTTTTTGCGAATTGTAAGGGTTTTTTGAGTGGTTTGAGGGCCCCTTGCCTTTAGATTTCAATTCCTACAATTTGTAAATCAATCACACTTCACTTAGAGTCTTTTCTCACAAAAAATGTAAGCTAACATAAGCACATAGGGGTAAAAATAATCGTTATTCTTCTCTTTGCTTTGTTGCCACATGGATGGCTCATTTGGCATTTAAAACTTTGAGTTAAGGTTATTTCTTTTTCAAAACATGATCAAATCATTTGGGACTAGAAATCAATTTTAACCCTCAAGTATGCTCTTGCCCCACACACAAGTGTGATCTCGGGAATCAAAAAAAGTGGTGAAAAGGAAATTTCATTTCCCTTAAATCATTAGGAGAGGACAAAACCCCATTGGGTACCTCTTAGTATTGAAAACTATCTAAAATCTTTATAAGGGGCCATACATGTCGACATGTTTGCAATCTTAGGATAGTTTCAAAAAGATTTCTTAGTCTAGACAACACTCTAGGAAAGTTTAAAAGATCAAGTAAGGGCCCACACATGCCCACATGTCTACAATCCTAGGATAGTTTCAAAAGCTTTTCTAGTATATAAAACATTCTAGGGAGTTTAAAGGATCAAGTAAGGGCCCATATGTTCACATTGCTAGTTATCTAGGGCTTTAAATATTCCACAAGGTTGTACCAAAGAAACATAGTAAGCTAGGTAAGAATATTTGTAAGGACCACAGAAAGTCCACATTGTTATCAGACAAATCGGTAAGTGCGGACACAAACAAATCTCCCTAGTTTCACCCTGAAACTAAAACAAAACAAGACAAAATATAAAATTTCCCAAAGTTTTAATTACCAAGCATACTAACTAACAAGAGATAAATGACATACCTTTTAAACATCGTTTTTCATCGCTCCATTCCAAGGCTTATGGGATGTTGAACTTGTAAAAAGACACAAGCCAATGAAGTGAAAGAAACAATGTATACTCAACAAAACCTATGTATGTGATCAATGAGTCATACAATAAAATAAGACTAATTTTATGGGAAAGAAATATATCATTGTATCATATTAAATAGAAAGTGGAGAATACAACCAAAACATTGATGTTTCAAGGTCCCATTTCAATGGCCCTTTGTTCTAACACACACATTTTTTCTCCAAATCCTTTGAATGAAGAAGATCCACCGTGTAGCTTGTAGAACTAAATAAAAGCTCTCAAGAATAATCTGAAGTAGAACTCTCCATGCAAATCTTAGCCTATTCAACCTTAGCCTTTTCCATGAGAGATCCCTCTTTATATAGTGTGAAAGAGAGATGGATGAGGAGATTAGGATGATCCCACCAAATCAGAGAAGCGAGTATGATCCAAACCGATCGGAGGCCACCTCATCTTCTAGAAGATCCCCTTTTAGAACATTGGTGAATTTGAATTTTCCTTATCTTTTATCATCGTTGCACCCTAGGTATAAGGAAACCTACAGAGACGTCGCAGTCTAGCTATAGAGCAGGATGTGGTGATCAAGCATCGTCACATCCTAGGCATATTGTAGCTTACGATGAACTTCCTTAATAAGGTTTTTGAGAAGGGAAAGCAAATCACTTTTCTCATGGAGAAATAATCTTTTATCTTTTCAGGGAACATGAACACATGTTGTCAGTGGATCACTGGGGTGACCAAAATAATGTGTAACACACATGCTACAATCTTACACATAACTTATTAAAAATATTTTGCACACTTTTCACTTTCCTGCACACAAATCCACTCATCACACACATAATTTCTATTAGAATAGTGGAGGTCGAAGTAAGTTTTCTTTTTAAGTACCCACAAAGTACTTCAAAAGAACTCCGAAAGATCCAACTACTTCTTTAGAAATTATCCACACCAATTAAATTCAAACGAGGTTGGTCCATGACCCCAATATCTTAGCCTACTCCATCTACAATTTTTCTAAGAACACACTAAATATTCCTCCATAGGAGGTGTCTAAAAGAAATTTTTAGTCTAGGTAGGATCTCGGGGGTAGGCATCCAAATAACCCCCCGTTATTAGGTTCCCACATTTTGAAACAATATAAGTTGAGAATAGGGATCCTTCAAATCTTCCAAGTCAAGTGTTCATATACCATAAGGCAGGGAGATACCCGAGAAGGGTCGAAAGATAAGGTCTGGTTGTTCTATGCATCCCTCCTTGAGTCACCCAACCCTTGTGAGAGTATCTAGCTCGTGACCCATTTTTTAGGCCGAAAATATAAATGTCACACTTTGACCGAGGTTCTTAGTGTCCAAACATAGGATATCTACCCAGGTGGTGGTTGTGGGTTGCAATCGCACCTTGGTCAGATTTTGTGTGGTTATTGGGAAATATCGCCAGCTCTTTTGGGATATGCACCCTCTACCTCTCATTATAACTGACTACTTCAACCTTCACTAGTTCCTCTTCCAGTGGATTTAGACCACACTGTCGAGTGCTATTGGAAGGCCCAATTCTAATTTGAGAGGAAGGACGATAGGTATTTTAGGACAAGAGAATTTATTTTTGTTTTCTCCCCACGTGGAAAAAATCCACCTATCCACATGCTTGTTTATTTCACAGTTGATTTATGTATGATGTTCATTTGATTACATGCAATTGTGAGTTATACTATTTTGTGAAGGTAAAAAATATAAAAAACAGTTGTTCATTTATTTATCTCTTGTCACCATTTGCACACATTCACTTTGCTAGTTGGAACCATAGGGGAACCAAAAAATCCTCGTCGTTCTAGATGCTTACAGAATCTCCCTCCTATTCTAGGAGGAGTCCCTAGTCTTGCCAACTCACCGGCTCAACCATCTCACACCCCAGTGAGTGCTACTATTTTGGGATCAACTCTACTTCATTGCACTTTGCTTGGGTCCAATACCCAAGGCAATCCATCTATTGGTTCTCCTTCATAAGGAAACGGGGGTCAAACTTCTTCTCAAAGAAGAAGTACAAACCCACCAAATCCCTCTCAAGGGACAGGTACACTACCTACACACACAATGGATGGAACTAATCCTCCGCCAAATCCCCCTTTTCCATACTTGGAATCCCTCAACATTCCTGATTTAACGAAAATCACAAATGACCCCATTTTGCATGATGCCACTTGGCCCAATATGCCTACCAAATTGCCTTCAGATATTTCAAAGTTTGAAGGAAAATCAAGGGAAGACCCCGCCAACCATATTATGACCTTCCACTTATGGTTCTTCTCAAACAACATCATGGATGATTCCATCCGCTTGAGGTTATTTCAATGAACTCTCACTGGTTCGTCAGCCAAATGGTATGTGGACGAAAAATCAGGGTCCCATGTGACCTTTGAATCATTGGCCAAGGCCTTTTTGTCCTTTTTCAAATTACCATTTTGTCATGACAATGGCTTAGAACTTCTCTCCAAGTTCAAACAAACCATTGCTATCCATATTGCCAACCACATCCATGAATGGCGTCGACAACTTAGCTTGTGTAAAGAAGAAACCAAGAAAGAACAACATCTTGATTGGTTTCTTAAATCGCTCATCCCTATGATTGCCAAAGATGTAGCATCCACTTTTCCTTCATAAGAAGAAGAAGCCATCAACAAAGCCCAACAATTCGACCTCATATATGCCCAATTAGGTTACTTGTACACAGTACTACCTGATGCACCCAGACCCCTACCATTTGGCCAAGAAAAACCTGGGGTTTACCATGCTACGGATGGGTTGATTGGTTCTATGACACACCTCAACCCTTACGTACACCTATCACCTACTTATGGTGAAAATCAGTATCCTCAACCATATGGAGGGATGTCTTATTACCCTCCTCCCACTCACCGACAATCATATCCTGTGCCCCCCCCCCCACCCCCATCGATACCCTTGATGCATCCGGTATCTCAATCAAGTACGGTTCCACCCCTAACCCCTGTATACAACCCCAATAGTAGTGGAAGTACTTCAAATTCCTATACGCCATATGGATCATCTCCAAAAAAAATCCATATTTTCCATTTCCTAGTCCCCCCATCCAGTTTCTCTGCCACCAGGACAACCTCATGCTTGCGTTAACTTTATTCAACCCTCTCCCATACAACAGGTTCATTCTTTTGAACAGTTGAATAAGAAAAATCTCACTCACCAGCCGAATAATGCCAAGAAGAAAAGAAAAAATTGAAACAATCAAAACCCGGGACCAAGAAGAAATAACCCCCAACAAAATCGTACATAATCCTCATGCTAGGGTAGCCCATAACTACAATTTGTTCAATGAATTAGCTCAGTCTCCTGAAACCATGTCTGTGTTGGAGGTCCTCCAAACCTTCCCATCATAATGCAAATCCTTGCTTTCTGCCTTGGGGGAGGTCGACCCAGCTGATACTCGACTAATCACTTTTTGTTTAGATAGCGGGGAACCACACCTCCCCGCTCTGGTAGCCTTCCAGATACCATTTAATATCTAGAACATCATAGTTCATCGGTGCATCATCAATGAAGGTGCATCCACATGCATCATGCCCAAAGTAGTATGGAAGAAACTCATCTCACTTGAGCTAGTACCATATGCCATCACCCTGAGAGATTATGATGGTCGTCCATCATCCCCCAAAGGGATCTTCCAAAATATCCCTGTAGAACTCGGGGGAAAGACCATCCTAATTGACATTGAATTTATCGATGCCCCACTTGATTACAATATATTTTTCGGACGTAGCTACATGTATGCTATGAAGGCGATAGCCTCTTCTGTGTTTCGTACGATGATGTTCCCCCATAACGAGAAAATCGTCACCATCGACCAACTTACACATTACTAGCCTAATCATTCTGCCAACATTGCTAACATCCTCCCTTTTGTCCATGTTAGCTCAGACACTTTTCTAGTCATTGACATTGACCATGGAATATTGAAGGACCCATCCTTGTTAGGGACTTATCATGGAACACCACCTCTCCTAAACTCATCTATTTCAGCACACGTGTGTGTATTTTCCTCTAACAAAACATATATAAGAGACAATACTCCTCTCACTGAGTCCTCTCCCCCCATTGAAGTTCCATCATTTGGAAAACTACTGCCTTGGGAATTCCTTGAAAACACCACTGCACCACTTGTCCCAGATTTTCTCCCCCTCCAAGGGAAATCCTAGTTTGGGAGATAGTCCCCCAAGGCATTACACAAATCCCCTTTTTCTACCCCCTACCTAGAGTCCAAGCATTCAAATTCGCTTTTACCATCACCCTTCCTAACATGGTTATCACCATCCCTATATGGTATCTCCATCCACCCTCTATGGTTCCTACACCATCTCTCCCTCCTCAGATAGAGGGATTACCGATGCAGATCCCAGTACATGATCCTACCACACCACCCCCACCCCCAATTGGAGGCAACACCACCACCACCAGGGGTAGACGAAGGAAGAACGAGCCCATAGCTCCACCCCCTCCCTGATCTCAACCTCCTTGTGCACTATGCGAAAGAGAAGGACACCCCACTAACAGATGTCCTACCCTTCTCAAGTTATGGAATCTTAGCCAACTCCCTAAAGTAACCCCATTACTTGTCACTCCACCAAGTACAACCACTGCTATTATGGAGTCCTCAACCACATGCAAGAAAGGGTTACAAACCAATTTCACTTGTGCCATATGCTCAGAATATGGCCATTACACTCCTCATTTCCCATCTCTACCTCAATTCTGCCAAACATTAGCCATAGTACGCCACACATCTCTACCCAAACCCTCTTAGGCACTCCCCACTGATGCTCACATTACTGACATTCGTTATATTTCTTTGTCAGTCCCCGAGAAAATGAGATATCATCCACAATGTCTTAACATTTTGTTTATGTCAAGCAAACCATCACACCATGTACACGATATCTCTTCTACGTCCTCATCCCCCGAGGTCCATGAAACTTCTCCTTTGACGGTTCCCCCTACCATCTCCCTAGATCCTCTGTATTCTTGCAGGTTCCACTACGATGTACATATCTTGGAGGAAATTACTACCCCTGATTTCCCATGGAATGCACTCCATCATCGAGAACTTTTCCTCTCATAAGAGGTCTTTCACCCTCCTAATCAAGCCTCCCTGTGCACAATCGAAACCAAGGATTTTATTCCTCCAGGGCATAGTGACTGGTTCAAAAACCCTATTCCTGCCCCTGGTGCTTTTGAAAAAGGAAACATGGCCAACATCTCCCCTACAGTCAAAATTGACGTTTCCATTAAACCAAGCATCATAGAAGAGATCACCATCGGTGCCACATGCTCCCCTGAAGAAATCATTGCTTACAAATCTCTCATTTAAGAATATAGGAATATTTTTTCTTGGTCATATATGGATATGCCTTGCCTCAATCCTTCTATAGTCGAACATCGAATCGACATATGGTCGAATATCTCCCATGTTCTTCAAAAGAAACACCCCCTCCACCCATCCAAAGTTGCGACCATCAAATCCAAAATTGACAAATTATGTGCTGTCGGGTTCATTTACCCCATTGTGTACACTTCTTGGGTCTCCAACCCTGTCCCCATTAACAAAAAACAAGGAACTATTCTCATCTGCACAAAATTTTGTGACCTCAACCATGCTTGTCCCAAAGACAACTTCCCAACCCCCTTCACCAACCAAATAATCGATGATTGTGCTGGCCATGAGGCCCTGTCCTTTATGGATGGTTTCTCCAGATATAATCAAATTCAAATCTACCTAGCAGATCAGTACAAAACCGTTTTTACAACCCCTTGGGGTACCTTTGCTTATCACATCATGCCCTTTGGACTCAAAAATTCCGGTGCTACGTTCCAATGGGCCATGACCTATGTTTTTCATGATATTTCTTGCATCATATTCGCTTATTTGGACGACCTCACTGCTCGATTGAAAAAGTGAACCCATTTAGAATATTTACACAATGCTTTTCAACAATATTGACAATATAATATCTGCTTGAGCCCCCTCAAGTGTGTCTTCTATGTCACTATCGGGTGCCTCCTCAGGTTCATTGTCTCCCAAAACGACATCACTGTGGACACCCTCAAGGTCCAAGGTATCAAAGAAACCCCACTACCTAGGACTTTATGCCAACTGTAGAGCCTACAAGGCAAAGCCAACTTTTTATGTTGCTTTGTCCCAGATTACACCACTCGTGAACATGGTTTTCTCTGCTTACTGCGCCATGATATCCCATTTCGATGGGATGAACATGCTAAAACAAATTTTGATTATTTAAAATCCACCCTATCTAATGCCCCTTTGATTAGTCCCCCATACTATGATCGTGATTACATCCTCTACTTATCAACATCTACTGTTCCAGTCACAGGCATCCTTGTCCAATTAGGGGATGATGGGCGTGAACATGTGATTTTCTACATTAGAAAAAACCTTTCAGGACCACCCTTAAGATATAATTATGATGAAAAAATCGCGTTAGCGGTTGTCCTCGCAGTCCAAAAACTGCGACATTATATTTTTCTTTGAACTACCGAGGTCATGGTAGATTCCAACCCCATGCAATACTTGCTTATCATATGACAGATCAACAAACATTTTCCTGATGGATCGTCATACTTCATGAATATGATCTAGAGTTATCTACTCCCAAAAGAAAGAAATCTCTTGTCCTATCCAAACTCATTATGACATTTCCCTCAGACACCAAATATTTCCCCATCAATGAAGATTTCCCCGACGAACACCTCTTCTTCATCTCCTTAGATGACCCCTGGTACGATGACCTTCTAGTATACCTTCACACACAAAAGTTTGTGTCTCATCTCTCTCGAGATGATCGTCGATGCATTCTTCATCACGCTCCCCGATACATCCTCATCAGAGACACTCTTTACCGACCCAGTGTCGATACCATCCTCCAATGATGTCTTACCATCAACGAAGCTGACAAAGTCTTGAATGATTTCCATAGTGGCACTTGCAGTGGTCACCTCTCTGGTATGTCTACCGCCCAAAAAATCATTCGCGTAGGATACTTCTGAACCACTTTGTTTCATTACTATGTCCACGTTGTCAAGCGATGCGATAAATTCCATCTTTATGCAAACAAAGCATGAGATCCACCATCTCTTCTACACCCAGTCATCATGGTCGACTCCTTTTGTAAATGGAGCATATAATTCATGAATTTCTATCCTCCATATAGTAATGGACACAAGTACATTGTGGTGGCAGTGTATTATTTTACCAAATGGGCCGAAGCCATGACCACATTTAACAACACTGCTGACACAACAATGCATTTTTTCTTCAACCATGTCATTACCCGGTTTAGAGTCCCATAACAGTTAGTTTTTGATCATGGTAAACACTTTGAGAATGAGATATTCAAAGAACTCTCCTTTAAGTTAGGCTTCACCCATGATTTTTCCTCCCCATACTACGCTCAGTCCAACGGGCAGGTCAAGGTTGTCAATAAAATCCTCAAACCCATTCTACAACGCACCATTAACAAACAAAAGACCAACTGGCACCATACGTTGTTTTCATCTTTATGGGCCTATTGCACGGTAGTCAAAACTACCACCGGTTTTACTCCATTCCACCTCATCCACTGGATTGAAGCCACACTCCTTATCGAGTGTGAAATCCCCACATTACGCACTGCCATAGAGCTCTTACCTGACACTTCTCCAATGGAGCAGCACATGTTGACCTTAGAGTCCCTTGATGAAGACCGTTGATCTTCATTGCATCACAACGAGGAAACTAAAAAATGATCTAAATCTATCTTTGACCTCCATGTCAACATTCGCTCATTTAACGAAGGAAATCTTGTGTTAGCCTATGATATCGCCCACGCCACTCTCGGCCATGGGAATTTCGAATCATTATGGCACGACCCCTTCATCATCCAACATTGCCTCACTAAAGGCACCTACATCTTGGCCTCTCCAGATGGATCCCCCCTCAAAGAACCTGTGAATGGGTTGTACTTGAAGAATTTTTATGCCTAAGCATAGCCCCCCTACCTTAGGTTTCTCCTTACACACATTTGTAGAGTTTTTAGTCTTCTTTTTTACATTAGCCACCACTCCTTATGTCTGATCTATCACCCTTATTGTTAACAGATGCATCATCCATCAACCTACCACATTGGTTACGCTGATGGTGCCAGCCGCTGGACCTAGAATCTCGCTTAAGCTTCTTGGGTCCTCTATACCCTCTCACATGTGCTACTCCATTCCTATGGCATATGCCTAGGTTCGGCCACCAATAACCAAGACGAATATAACACAATCTCTAGTCTCCCCTCTGAGGCCAGTCACCACCACATTCATCACATTAACGTTCTGTTATATTCCCAGCTGATCATCCTGCAACTCAACAACGTGTATCATGTTCATGATCTTTGCCTCTTTCGCAAATACCTGCAAGCTAGATTCATATCTTGCAACTTTGATTCCATCACATTTTCACATATTCCAAGAAACCTCAATCAAGTAGAAGATCACATAGCTAACCTAGTATTGGATTGACATTTATCACATTAAAAACATCACATAGATAGCATGATATATCTGTTAAATATAGAAAAAGACATCACAACCATAAAAAAAAACACAAAGAAAAGTATGATCATCAATATATCCACTATATATATCAAAACGGTCATCACTGTTTTACAAAAAATATATATACTCATTTTCCCATAGGCTCATAAGTCTCATCATCCCTATGAATACAACACTGGGTATCAAAAACCCTATACAAAATCAGTCCCATAAAAACCTATATATCAACTCAGCACTCAAGCTGCCCCTAGAGCTTCCCCCTAAGTCCTCTCTTAGCTAGAGGTACCCCACCAACTGGGGGCACTCTAGCTCTTTGGGGCAGCCGACCCGTCATAAATTCCCTTGCCACCCTTTCCTTGCATATCAAAGCCCACCACTCTTTCGGTACTCCTACACACTAGTCCAAGACATCATCGTCCTGGATGTGGGTCCATACGCCCTCTGGAATGCCCTGTAGGACCCGCTTGAACCATCGATGCAGATCCTCTAAGAATTTTTCCGCATCCCCTTGTGGCTCTCTCGATGACCCTGCACTGACATCACCTCATTAGCACCTCTGCCCAACCTTACCTCTACCGGTTCCCATCGAGCCGGATCCCGGAAAACCTTAGCCTCTTGACCCCAAGGTCCAACATATGCATAACAACCCATAAATAGTGTCAACATTCATAAACATTTCTGATCAATGATATATACCAAAA
>ML812401.1:49332-88504 GCA_009831015.1 Picea engelmannii
CATACCTCTATGATCCCATTCCCCCCCAGGAGGGAGCACCATGTTTGGATCCTTTCTATAATCCATACCAGCATATGGAAACTATAATATAACCTATGGAATTTTCTGCCACACTCAAGTAACGGTGGTCATAAAGTAATGGCCAACCTCCCCCCCACCAGGACAGGCCAAAACATGCACCCACTGCATCAATCGAGGCTCTTGTAGTGACGTCGGTGCCAATAAAATATGAGGGTGAAATAGGGGCCCCCTCTCCAAAAACCAAGCCACCAAGACCGACCCAAATGTGAAGTCACTGAAATCTGCACGCCGACACCGGTTCAGTTGGGACACCATCCGGGTCTACATCATCACACCTTGCACAAACAGGTCTCCATCCAAGACCTCCTCAACCATTCTCAGCTACCCACTGATGATTTGTTGAGTGCCCAAGGATCCATAAATTCTCACTACCATGGAAGCTATGAACTATGTCAGCAGGTCATCTAGGGCCTCAATCCTCACTACTGAACTCGACATAGTTCGACCCGGATTAATTTCTCACCACGATCGTCTCTACCCTATCCTCCCCTAGTAGATGGGGATCAATGACCAATGCCCTCCCTCGGAATGGGATTCCTATAAAAAAATATATGTCCTCTACTGCAAAGAGCGTCAGTTGCTCCCCTTGTACCACAAACCACTACAAGTCAATGCTCCACATCCAAATCAGAAATTGAAGCAAGAACTCCTGCGATTATATCAACAAACAGTCGAAAAAGTTCAGCAACCCATAGGCTGGCCAATGTCTACGCACTACTGACTACTCCCGCATATAATGAATGAATGATTGTTTCGGAAAAACCTGCACATAATGTGCGGGAAACTGACTTCTACCTGTGCACACATGCGCAAGTATTCTCCCTTTTCCCACGCACTAGTGGTAACCTACCTCAAAAAAACCCTGTATGGCCCTTCATACAATTCCTAGATACCCTCCACCAACCTCACAAAGTACAGGATGATAAGGTCACTAAATTGTCTCTCACAACTCTCGGATCGATAGCCCCAAGCGCCCACAATCTTCAAATCACCTCACAACTCTCTCGCCAAATCAACAATAGTGTCAGTGCAAAGGAAGCGGCATTGTGGGCCCACCATCCATATGTGGGCCCTTTTTCTCAACTTCCACATTCCAGTACAGGAGCTCAGAGCCTTCCTTTTCTAAACCATTCTCAACCATGAGATCCTAATCTAGCCATCTACACATTCATATTTCCTGAGTTATCATCTACACTTCTCCCCGGAGGAGACTTTTTTTCACGCCCCATTCAGGTACACATGCTTACTTTTAGTTTTATCAAATAAATGTTATATGCTCTTTATCATAAAATATTGTTCATGTACGGTATTTGGTTTTTGTGTAGGTACTTGTTAAGAAATCTTATAGCCCCTTTAGGTATATGTTCAACACTGGCATGTAATTACTCCCTTTGTAAATAATTGCATATCCTAGTCACACCCTCTGACATTTTCCTTTAGGGTCCCTACATCCAGATCTATAGTACCTTTACCTCTGCCAAATTTTCGTACTATCAACCGATAGAACTCTCACCCACATGAGTTTTCACATTCATAATTCCCCTTGGCAACTTCAAACTCATGTTGTTTTCACCACCTGGGATTGGGAGTCCCGATAGTTTTTACAGTTTCGAGAATGAACCCGATAACTCTTCTTATCATATTTCTAACCTTCCCAATGGACTCCTGGGTCATATCATCCTACACTTGGCTCTTTTGATTGCACCCTCACAGTTCCATTAGCCCTCCATCTCATCCACAATCAGTTTTCCCATCTGTAGATTGTCCTCCATCCATTTACCTAATACAAAAACCCACACATGGGGCCCCCACCCTCCACTAGTTCTCTTTCACAAACTTGTTCCGTAACCAATCCAAGACATCTTTCACTGGGGAACCCATTTCTGTATCTATATACTCAACCCAAATTATTCTTTATTTATTTGGTAATTGTATAAATCCCTTATTTCCAGCACATACATAGATTTTTAGTCATCCTCCCCGATGGCCTTCTTTTACCTGGAAAAGCAACCCATGTCACCCTTGGTTGGGGAATCCACCCTCTTTCATATCACAATCGTTGAAAAACCCCAATTATCCCAACTCCATGTAACCATGATCTCTAAGTTTGCCAACTTTTTTAATCCTCCAGCACAGTTTAACCCCATGTCTAGTCGTCCCCCTGACAGTAGATCCAGTTTACGGTTGTTGCCAATCATCCTTCAAAACCCCAACCAAAGAGTAGTCCTGAGTCCCATAGTGTCTTGAATTCATCCCTGTTACCCATCAGTACCTGATATCACCTATTACTCAGTGGATTTCAAGAATCCCTTTGCTTCTTGACGTCGCGTCTCCCTTCCTGTCAACATAAACATAGTTTCCAGAAGGGAGACAATATCTTGACTCTCACTACATTTTCAATGAGGAGTCTCAGACGGAAAAGAGAGAGTCATCATTTATTTTTGATTCCATTGACCCCCATAACATTCTACTTTAGCAAACTCTCATGTTAAGGTGGGTCTTACTATGTGACCGTTTCAGTTTTCCATACTAGCTGAAGACCTCTGAATTTTATAGGCCATCAATGCCTAAGATTCATCGACACTTCTCATCATTGTCCATTACTCTCTTTAGAGCCAGTTCACCATTCAGAACTGTCATATTCCATTATCAACTACCCCTGAGGGTGCTAGAACTATCTACATCATCATACATCTTCAGTTACAATCCCACATTTTGGTTTCATGACACGAGCATGGGGCATGCCCACCTCGTTTGTATACATATTTTATTTTTTCTTCTTAGAGAAAGGTTTGGTTCCCAAAATTTTCCCTCTCCCTCTGACGGATCACTCTCGTAGTTCCTCTCTTCTCTATTCCACACAATGGAACCATCAACAAAAGAAACATTGATGTATTTTAGTTATACATATTCTCCTAACCTCACACATCAGGGGGCATCTGTTATCACCAAAACATCGTCCGCAACATTACAAACAACGGTTGAAGAAAGACATCAATTCCAGGAGCAATTAGTACACCTACAACATCAAAATCCATCAAAAAGGAATAAAACTATATACTTGGTTCAAAAATAAAAGTGCAAAAATTCACCAAAGGAAGCGTGTTTACTATGCGTAGAATGTGTAGGCCAACACAGCCTTAATTGTGCACAGTGCGTAGGATGCATCACTATCTATGAACAAACCCGTTCACTTCTCATGAATGATGCATTTATGAATCTTGTCGGCATCTCAACCACTTCCAGTCCGACCCCCAACATGATTTGACACATAGATCTGAGACAGATCTAGCTTAGAGGTTGGTCAAGGGCTAGGAAGTTCCCTAAAAATCCCCTTGTTAACATTATGAACTAGTTTTATCTTTCCATGAATGGAAACTATAAATATGTACCATGGGTGTGCTAGAAAAATAAGAACTTCAAGGTATTGTTATGATGCAAGAATTCTTCTTGGAGAATCCTCTTTTCTCTTTGAATAATTTAAGAACTATAGCAAGGCCCATTCCACACACCTCTTGAGAGGATTGGAATTGTATTTCTTCACCATTGTTACTTTCCATTGTATGAAGAGAAGAGATCTCTATTAGGTTACTCAAGATACCTCCCAAGGAGGAAGAGGGGATTCATAAGTCCCTCCCTTTCTCTATGGTGATATCCTATCAATATATTGATCCATTGGTAGCTATATGATTGTCATTTTCATGGTTCTAGTTCTTGCAAGTTTTCTAACATTTGTTTCTTTTTCTTTTTCTTTTTTATTTCCTTGTTTCATCTGTATTTGGTTATCTAATCAACTCAAAACCCTTTGTATTGTTTAGATGACTTAACTAGGCAAGTAAGTGCTATGTTTTTTCTCATCCATGTGACAAAACCAACACAACAAGCATGACAGAGGTTTGTGGCATGAGCTACAAGCTCAACACATTATGGTCTGTTGTAATAAAACTTGGGTATTAGGTCGGTTTGGCCACCCAACTTACTTGCACAATCACTTAACTAATGCAGTTGATGTGTTCTATTAGTTTTTGCATGTTCTAAGTATGAATGTTATCATGATATGTTAAATGGTAAAAGTTTATAAGTGTTAGGTGTAGTTTGGGCCAAGTAAACTGGAGTGGCCTTGCCACCAAGTTGAAAATATGCAATGCCGCATGTTGTTGATAATGGTGGATGTTTATGCCATCCTATGTTCTCCATTGGTGTGACAGTACCCCTCTCGGTCTAGTTTCCTATATACATATTAATGACTAACATGCATTCATATTATGTATGTAATAACATGCCATTAAGGAGGGATAAATCGACATGGAACAAAAATATAGCTTCAATGCACTCACTAGGGATCGACCTCAAAAATATTGGGCCCACACAATTGAATTCTTATCTGAAAGTTTCAAATACAATATGAATTCATAACTTGGTTTCACGACACCTTACCTCTCCTATTAGCATCCATACTCCCATCCCGCTACCACAAAAGACTCTGTATCTTGATTCCCATCCATACTCGATGAGCATTATCCACCTGGATACAGAGTCTTTAATACGTTGCATATTGAATGACCATGCAACAATGCTCATGCTGTCATGTCCCCATTTTTTGATTCCTCTGTTTGGCATTGGAAACGACTTCTGTGGCTTGTTAGTGAAGAAAAAGGGAGTCAAAAGGTTTTTTTTAATGTCACTTACTTAGGAGATGTTATGTACTTAAAGTGACATTACATTAATAAGTTAATTATTTATTATTAAAAGTGACTTTTAATACTAAATTTTAAAAAAAGGGGGATAAGGTTCATATTTGATTCATTTAAAAGGAGGATAAGGGTTACCTTTGATTTGGTCAAAAAAAGGGGAAAGTTCTAGAAGTCATGGAGAAAGGATAAAAGGAGGGGTAGAGCCTCACTTTGGATTATGATTTGATCTCTCATTTTGGAATTTCTCTTGGAGCCATTGTTTCCTTAGGGTTTACCAAAACCCTTCCATTATTGGTTTGGTTTCAGTGGTGCAATATCCACCCTAGCTAGACAAGAGGGGAATCCACCCATGATTTCCATTAGATCTTAGAAGAGAGGGGAATCCATCCAGGATTTCCATTGGAGCTTCAAATTTAGGGTTTGGTTTGCAGCAAGAGGAAGATCGAATTGCATAGAATATTGTACAGAACTTGTCGAAGGACATTGATCACAAGTTTTTGCAGGTGCATGTTGGCACAGGGGCAGACCCATGGTTTAGCTCTAATAGCGCACCAAAAATCCCTAACTATTGGCCCTTTCAGAAACACCTACGAAGCAGATGCAGTCTCTCCCTAAGTACCAATAGGGGGTTGTAGAACATAGGTGTCTACAACCAGAGGAAATACAAAGTGGATCCAATACAAGAACAACAAAACATCTAGATATCAGTTACCAGCTTAGGCCTACTTCGCACAGTTATCTATCAGATCTAACATAGTAATGAAATAACAGTATATCATAGAGAAAAATAACACAACATTAATAACACACAACAACAAGATGTACGTGGTTCACCCTCTCCCTAGGGCTACGTCCACAAAATTGTGCCTTATAATATATTAGGTGAAAGCTTACAGTCCTATCTACGCTCTTAGCTAGAAAATATTTTCTCTTTCTCTCTTCTTTCTTCCTCTCTTCCCTACGCACCTAGTTGCAGGGTTGATCTTTGCACCCAGCTGAAGATCTTACAACACAAACTTCTCTCCCCATACAATACTTCTCTCTTAGTAATAACAAAAATCACTCATCATCACACAATCGAACTAACAACAACAACAACAACCCAATCCTAGGTCCTCTTGACCTTTATTTATACATTATAATAGATCACCGACAGACTTATCCTGAAGCCTAGGTGTCTAAAACCCTAGATACCAAAACCCTAGGTGTTTAAACCCCTAGGTCAACTTGACCCACTTTTCAGGGCTTCACCAGCCTGTCTTTCCTTCTTTCCTGTGAGGTTCTCCAAAGAATCTACCGGTGGATTTTTTTCACTTGCTGAGTTGTCCATGATTCGTCTTCCTTGTTGATCTGTCTTCCTTGATCTCCTCATCCAACAACTTGCTTTCTCTTACTCCGCACCATATTATCTTCTCTTTTGCTCACTTTGACCCAGTATCAGTCACTATGTCTTCCATAGAGTTCACATTTCTTCTTTTCTTCCTTAATCTTCTCTTACTTCCATAACCAAGGGCCAATAGGCCCCCAACAGTCACTTCTGACTCATCCCGAGGCACTTTGATCTGAACCTTCTGCTTTTCTTCAATTGTAGACTACGCATCGTAGTCTATAATTTCTACTCTGTTTCTCCCCACTGTGTGCAGGCTGTGTCTTCTGTGTCTGGTACCCAGTTTCAGCTATGCCTGGTACCTAGACCCTTATCCTTTTGTTTTTACTGATAGATGCAAGGTAGTTGGTTTTCATAGTACAATTTAAACCAACACCCATTCACCAATCCTTCCTTCCATTCTCCTTTCAAAGTCTTCAACTGCGTAGCTCCTCCTTCCATGACATAGGCAACTTCATATGGCCCCATCCAATGTGTTCTGAACTTCCCTAGATTCTTCATGAACTTGCTATAGTTTACCAATACCAAATCTTTTGGCTTAAATTCTTTCTTCTTGATATGCCTATCATGGTAGGCCTTTTCTCGTTCCTTCTGGACTTGTTGATGGAATCCTGCAATAAATCAGACTTCCTCTAGTTCGACCAACTGCGCGAGCCTCTCTTGGAAAACATCAGTGTCATCCATACCTGTAAAGGCTGCAATTATTAAGCTAGGGACTAAATATTCCATGGGTAAAACTTCTTCTAGACCATAAACCAACTTAAAGGGGGTTTGTGTTGTCAGCTTCTTACAAGTGGTTCTACAGGCCCATAATACTGTTGGTACTCTCAAATCCCAGTCTTCTCTGTTTACACTACAAATCTTCATCAACGCTATCTCTAAGATCTTGTTGAAAGCTTCAACCATCCCATTCTCTTGTGGGTGGTAAGGAGTGCTCTTCTGATGGTGAAATTCAAATTCCTAAGTCAAGGATTCAATAGTCTTATTAATAAAATGTGTACCTTGATCACTCATGAGGATATTTGGGCATCCAAACCTAGTTATGATATCATCAAATATGAAACATGTAGCTGTAGTTTCACTACAGTCCTTAACTTCTCTTGCTTCTACCCATCTGGTCAAATACTTTGTTGCAGTGATGATGTATCTAGCTCCTGTGTGCTTCCTTGGTGGGTTTATAGGTCCCACGAAGTCAATGGACCTTTTATCAAATGCTTGTAAGGTTAGCTGGGGTTTTAATGGCATGTCATATATTCTGGACAGTTTCCCAACTCTTTTCCATACATCGCATGCTCTGTAGTAGTCTTTAGCATCTTTGTGTAAAGTAAACCACGAGAGGCCAGCTCGAAGAACCTTCTGTGTTGTTTCTTTTCCTGTGTAGTGTCCTCCTGTTATGCCTTCATGAGATTCTGCTAAAATCAGTGGTCTGTTTTCTTCCATGACACATCTCCTTAGGATCTCATAAGGTCCCATATTATATAGTTGTCCAACTATAAGTGAAAAATCTGCAGCGCGCACTACCATTTGTTTCTTCTGGGTGATTGTGTATTCACTAGGTTCCATTCCTATTGACAGGAACTGTACTATATCGGGGAAGTGATCATAAACCTTTCTAATGGCCAACAACTGTGCATCCGATAGTGTATCCTCCAATCTAGTAGGTTCCTCTCCATGTTCCAACCTCATCAAGTGGTCAGGTCCTTTGTTCATTCTCCCTGGCTTAACCATGAACTCAAAATCATATTCCTGAAATAGCAGAAGCCATCTACATATTCTCCCCCCCAACACTGGCTTGTTGGCTAGGTATTTCAGCGTGGAGTGATCAGTGAACATTTTAAAGTGTCCTCCCAAAAAGTAGTGGAGAAATTTATACAATGCATACACCATGGCTAAGCCTTCTCTCAGTGGTGGTGTAATTTATCTCAGTTGTTGATAGATTCCTGCTAGCAAAGGCTAACGGGTGGTCAATATCTTTTGTTCCTGGTTGTGCTAAAACTGATCTCAATGCAATAGAAGATGCATCAACATGCACATGAAATTCCTTGCTTCAATCTGGGAAAACCAAAATAGGCGCAATAACCATTTTCTGTTTCAGTGTGTCGAAGCTTTGCTGACATTCTTCTATCCATTGAAACTGACAATCTTTCTTCAAAAGATTCTCCATGGGTGTCGTGATCTGTGCATAGAATTTAATGAACATCCAGTAGTCTCCAATATGTCCCAGTGCAGTGTGCAGGTGTCTGACTGAAGTAGGAGGGGGTAAATAAACTATAATGGCAATCTTAGATTGATCTACCAACAATCCCTTCTTACACACAATATGGCCTAACAACACTCCAAAGGGTGAAAATAAGATGCACTTCTTCAAGTTCAGGGAAATCTAACATTGGCTGTACTTATCCAACATTAGTCTTAAACATTCAATATGATTTTGCAGTAAGCTAAAAACAATCCAATCATCAAAATATGCCTCCAGAAATTTATGTAAAAACTCCTTGAATGCTTTGACCACCACCCTAGAAAAAATGGCTGGTGCATTCTTCAATCCAAATGACAACACGGTATACTGGTAGGATCCCCATTTTGTGGCAAATGTGGTCTTATGATGATCTTCTTTGAGAATCTAGATCTGATGGTATCCTGAAAACCCATCTGTAAAAGAATATACCTCCTGTCCTCCTACATTATCTAACACTTTGTCAGTGAATGGTGTAGGGAATGGGTCATGCAAACAGGAATCATTCAACTTCCTGATATCTACAGAGATCCTGATTTCTTCGGTTTTCTTATCCTGTACCACCATAGGGATAATCCATTCTGATTCTTCAACAGGTTCTATGATTCCTTCCTCCAGCATTCTGTCTAGTTCAATCTTCACTTTCTCCTTATATTTAGGGTTCAATCTGTAGGGTATTTTTTTAACTGGGCTTGCATCTGGTTTCAAGGGGATCTTAATCTCTCCCATGGTCCCTTTAATTCCCTTCATATCAGTGAACTTGGTTGGAAACAAGTCTTTATATTCATGCAGTAACTCTGTGATATTATCAATAGTGGCATCATCCCAATAACATCCAATATTAGCAAGCTTATGTGATTTCTCTGTTCCAATATTAACTTTCTTGATTTTGATTGGCTATCCAATGAAAGGTAGTTTTACTCATGGTCCTTCTATGTTTCGTTGTTCTTCTATTTCTATGATGTTCACCTTCCTAGGATCATCGTCTTCATCGACATTGATATTGTAACATCCTTGCAATTTCTGAAGAGGTGCAGTCCACTCATCCTCTTCTTGCTCCACAGGGAGGCTAGGTGCCTCCTCAAATATTTTTTGTCTTTCAACCTTTTAAAGCTTGATCTACCATAGGGTACTGAATTTCAAACAAGAATGTAGCTACGAAGTTCTGTGTCATACTTTGCCAATCTGCAGTGGTGAGGCACAGTTCTGCTTCAAGGTACCAGTTGATAGGTGTTGTGTCTAGAGTATTGATGAATTTATGCACCCACAACTCTTGATAAATTCAGCTCCAGGCCTCCTCATAGCTTCACACATGGTCTTTCAGGTAGCTTTGACTTGTGTACCTAACTTCACATCCTTCGACTTGTTCGGAAAATCACGTTGTCATCAAAGTGCGACATTGTGTCTAGTTCACGATGTTCCTTTTATGTGTTTCCCACCATCTTGTTGGAGTAGATTTCAAAGCCTCGTCCAGTGCCAACAATCTCTGTTGTACTGGTACAGTTTATTCAAATTCCAATAAGAAAGTTTCTAAGTGATTTAAACCATCAAACGTGGGTAAATTACTTACTATTGTGATGATCCAATGAACTTCTCTGGTCAATATAGCACATTGTCGTGCATAAAATTCATACATATTATTCTTCCAGTTCTCTAGTGTTTCTTCTGAGTCTGATGAGCATGCGCTATCACTTTGCCAGCTTAGGTTCCCATCTGTTGTAGGATTAATGTAATCCTACTATCTTGCGGTCAATTTGTATATATTCTCTAGCTCATATGTGCGGTCCTCTTCTCTGATGGGCTTTGTGTATCTGGGACCTTCATTAGGATCCAAAGGTGCGATGACCCTAAGGCCATCTCCTTCAAGTGTCATTCTTATTTTCTTCAAGTCAACAACAATAGAATTGTTGAAATCCCAATCAATTCCTAACAACGCAGGGTAAGGACACCTATCGTCATTTATCTCAATCACCTTGAAGTCCACAAATGTTTTGACCCCATCGATGTACACAGGGACATGTTCCAGTCTTCCGAAGGGGCTCACAACCTGTTGATTGGCCATCCTAAGCCTGATGGGGGAGTATATAAACTTAGGTTTTCCCATCAGTGTTCAAGTCTGCTTCATCATCACATTGACCTCTGACCCTAAGTCAAGGACCACATAGTTTATATCATACTCTCCAATTTGATCATTCAGGTGTAGTTTCTTATTTGTCCTTATCTTTTTGGATAGTTGATGCACTTCTTTATTCAGTAGAGGATCTACCTTTCCTAGCTCATATTATCTGATCAAGTTTTGGAGCTCTTGTACAACATTCTCATCCTTTATGAAATTAATGCAAGTGCATAAAAATTCCATGAGCTTACTTACCTCTTTTCCTTCTCTGGGCGAAACAGACTGATCAAAGGCCAGGGGCATTCCAATTTCTCTTACTTCTAGTCGATCTCTTAGTGAGGAAGCCCGATCTCTCCTGAATTCTTTTCTTGCTTCCTCAAATGTATGTTTCTCTTTCTTTGGATCAAACTCTTGAGTCTTCTCTGTAGCCTTTCTGACTCCTGATTATTTTGTAGTCTTCCATGGAGTCGCCTTGTCTTCTCCTGTAGAAGGGCCTCCTCTAGTGATAAAAGAAATTCTGGGATCTACTCTGCAAGGTGCTATTGTGATTAGCTATACTTTTTGGTTTCCTCCTCGTCATTCCTAAAATTTGGCTAATAGAACAAGACACTATTCTATGACATGTTCAAATGAGTTGCAGTAGCTACAAGTGGTACAAGGGTTCTGACAGTCCCTTGCCAAATATCTTAGTTGTGTGCAGTTATAACAGATGATCTGACCTTGACCTCGACCCATACATCCTCCTTATCCTCTTCATCTGAATCCACCACGAGGGTTGAAGTTTCCTCTTCCTGGGGAATTATACTGCATAGTGTTCCCTGCTTGTTGTACTTCGCCTTGAATTTTTTATATATCCCTTGACCTTTCATGCATGAAGTCATAGGCCCTACAATCCCTATCATCATGCCCTATTGAATTACAAAATGTGCAATATAGATTTGTGGGTGTCTGAACATATTTTTGCATGTAATAGCATTCACTGGGGTGACGTCTGTTTCTACTTACCTCGCACCAAGGTAGGGTAACTTGCTTCAAAGGGCTCAGAGATCCAGATGCCAAGTACTTGTGAAATAGGGGGCAATACTCCTTGTCATGACCTTATGATTTGCATCTAATGCACCAGATATATTCTCTTTTATATTTTCCCTTGTCTTTCTTCATATATTCGACTTGCAGAGACAAGCTAGTTAACTGACTTAAAATTTGACTCAAACCTGAGCTGGATTCTCCCATAGGGGTTGATTCGAGCTTCATGAAAATCTCTAGTGCCTCATCCTGTGAAGCAATCTTTTTTTGCATCAAAGGGACTCTGATGTGTAGTAAAAGGGAAAAAATGAACCATTTCTTGTTCTTCTTGCCTGGGATCTGAAAAGTCAGCCAACCCGTTAAGGTTTTAAACCTCTGATCAAAATTCCAAACATGTTCAACTACTCTTTGCTTGATTTATTTCAACTCTGTAATGCATTGTGACTTTGACTTGGGTTTCTTGAATTTTGCAACCAATGCATTCTTGATCTCATTCAACGGTTTAGGTTGTGCAATTACTTGGACAAGTTTCATAAACCAACTCAGTGTGTGGTATCTCAAGGTAGTACTAAATTGAGATCATTTAAAAGCTTTGTCGGTGACATTCTTAATACTCCATACAACTTCACATAGAAATCAGTGTTGATCAAGATCTTTAGATCCATCCCCTCTAAAGCTGGGTAACCTCATCTCATCTTCCAAATATATTCCTAGGTTTCCTAACTAAGTGTGCACTGAACCACTTGTACCAATTCTCTGAGTGCTCTGATAACTTTGGTTACTCTGGTTACTTAATGTTGCTGAAACAAGTGTAAAATTTTTCCTCTAGGTCCTTTAAAGAAACATCTCTCTACTTGGCTATATGATTCCACCCTATCAATAGAAAAATCTGTTATATACCCTCCAATGGTACTATCAAACTAGTGATCTACTTCTCTTGACATGACATTATCAACTCTTTTTACCTTCCTAATCAACGTCGACATCCAAACCACAGACGATCTAGATATGATCTCAAATTGGGTGTCTACTAATCTGGCCAGCCACTCGTATAGCTCCTTATGAATTCCTCCAAAGAAAATCTTGTGTATATTAGTAAAGATATACCTTCCCAACCAATCTTCTGTGCTAATATTAAGGTTCTTAATTTGAGCTTCTGCGAAGTCCTTTTTACGTTCTTCTATCCACTTCTAAATCTATGTCTTCGATGAAAACCACCTTGACATTCCCTCAAGAATATCTCGGTCCCGACAACAGAACCATTTGTTGGCACAGGGGTAGACCCAAGGTTCAGCTCTAATAGCACACCAACAAGCCCTAACTATTGTCCCTTTCAGCAACACCTGCGAAGCAGATGTAGTCTCACTTGAAGTAGCAATAGGGGGTTGCAAGAAACATGTGTCTACAACCAGAGGAAATACAAATTGGATCCAATACAAGAACAACACAACATCTCGATATCAGTTACTAGATTAGGCCTACTTTGCACAATTATCTATCAGATCTAACATAGTAATGAAATAACAATATATCATAGAGCAAACGAACACAACATCAATCACACACAAAAAAAATATGTATGTGGTTCACCCTCTCCTTAGGGCTACGTCCACAAAAATGTGCTTTATAATATATTAGGTGAAATCTTACAGTCTTATCTGCGCTCTTAGCTAGCAAATATTCTCTCTTTATCTCTTCTTTATTCCTCGCTTCCCTGTGCACCCATCTGTAGGGTTGATCTTCTCACCCAGCTGAAGATCTTACAACACATAATTCTCTCTCCACACAATAGTTCTCTCTCAGTAATAACAACAATCACTCATCATCACATAATCGAACTAACGACGACAACAATAACCCGATCCCATGTCCTCTTGACCTTTATTTATACATTACAATAGCTCACCAAAAGACTTAGGACGAAGCCTAGGTGTCTAAAACCCTAGATACCAAAACCCTAGGTGTTTAAACCCCTAGGTCAACTTGACCCACTTTTCAGCACTTCACCAGCCTGTCTTTCCTTCTTTCTCGCGAGGTGATCCAAAGCATCTACTGGTGGATTTTTTCCGCTTGCTGAGTTTTCCATGATCCATCTTCCTTGTTGATCTATCTTCCTCGATATCCTTGTCCAACAAATCGCTTTCTCTTGCTTCTCTCCGTCTTATCTTCTCTTTTGCTCACTTCGACCTAGTATTAGTCACTGTGTCTTCCGCACAGTTCACATTTCGTCTTTTCTTCCTTAATATTCGCTTACTTCTATAACCAAGTGCCAACAGTGCATTATAGGGTTGTAGGAAATCCATACGAGGAGTCACCCTCACGGGTTGAGCATTGGGTGTCCCACAAGGCCCTTCTTGTTGTCCATCCTCGTCACGCGAGGCCGTGCATGTTGCTAAGTTGCATCTCGTAATGAACTATGTGATCTAACATGAAAAATTGATTGGTACAGGTGGTCAGAGTGTTGGAAGAGGTGTCTGAGGATCTGATCGATGTTGTAACATAGAGGGTTTGACAATCCAAAATAGGAAAGATTACTTATTGAGGAGGTTTTGGCATCATTACCAGGTTTCTTTATTTTTTGTTAGTAGATGATGTATCTTACTAACAACCATTTGATCTGAGTGTTTAGGAGGGATCTAGCATCTGTTGTTACAACCATTATATATCTTTGTATTGTTGTGATTTGGGTTTTCAAGCCATAATAAGATTCCATGGTTATCTTCTCTATTCTTTGTCTAATGGCTCAATGTAATATGTTTGGAAATATTCATTACCTTGAGGCATATGCAAATTGTTTCTAAGATGTTTCTAGCGACCCTAAAACAAAGTGTTTGACAAAATTACACAAAGAGAAACAATAATTTGGACAAAAAACATAATAGTTCCACCCATCCAAGTTGGGGACATTACATTGGCATGAAATTTGGTGATATTGCTAGCTTGTATGTGCATTCCATGGATGAGGGTTTATTAAGTGTTTGACGAAACCTAATTACTACAAGTTTATATCAACCATGTTGAAGTTACTTAAGAAGGTTAATATGGAATGTTTGAATGGACTTTTGAGGTAGCTGGAGGAAAATAAATACATGTTTGAATATTGGAATTATCAAACATTGGATGAAGATGTTCATGCAACTTTATCTTTCAAACATTATTACACCCTCATACATGGAATCTGGCCTAAGGATTTGGATGAGGATTATTTTAAAAGCACAGGGAATGAGGTAAATAAGGATGAGCATGGAGGACAGGTGGAGGAGCATGCATCTAGCCATGAGGAGGATGTGTGCACAAAGGAATATCAAATAGTAGCCTATGATACATCATCATAGCTATCCAATGAGGTTGATGACACTAATGTGTGGGATAGGTATACCTTTGATGAATCAACAAAAGATGAGGATGAAACATCTTGTGATAACTATCATGAAATGTTCCAATCAGCCCATGTTGTGGATCCAACATCTCGCACTATGCATGGTGCTTATGATGAAGGTAGTTAAATCATGATAACACCTACATAGGATGAGGATTCATCACCATATCTCATTTATGATGTCGATGATGATGAGGGTGTGATTGTACCTATACATGATGATGGAATTAAGCAAAGACCCTTAGCAGGGAAAGAGTTGGAGGATCGATTATTAGTCAAGGAAGAGAAGATTGTACAAGTATTGATGAGGGAAGATGGTGCTCATTAATTTATTGAAGACATTATGTGGAAAAACCAGTTGGAGGAGAGGAAAAATGGAATTGCAGATGTATTCACTAGTTCCCAATTGTGCATCATCAAAGAGACATTAGAGAAGATGAAATCCAATTACTTGCAATTGTTCATGGATAAACACCATTCTCTTAAGTTCGATGAAGACAAGGAAAGGGAGATTGAGGAGCTTTGTTACTAGCTTAGTTTGGCACGTTGTTCGTCATTGAAAAAAACAAATACTCCATCATATTTGGAAGCAATGACACATGAGGCCATGAGAAACACTCATGATATGAGTGAGGAGCCCCTTGTGATGATCTCACATGAAGAATGTTCAGAGTTGCAAGTGTCTGAGGAGAGGTTTGACACATAGGTTTTTGACTGTGCACACTTTTTTCATTGCAGGGATCATGAGCCATTTATTGTGGCTCAAATATTAGTTACAGAGGATTTAGTTGAAAAATTTCCTTGTGGACCAGCCACCAAGGAAGTGCATGCACCAATTGATTGGCATATCGAGTATAGGACAATTATGGATACATCAAACTGGGATCAAGGTTTAGTTGATATTAGTGGAGTGATAAACATAGGGGAAAATATAGGATACAATGTGGTACATGATGATACATTGGTGTGTAGTAGTATACCTGTTGGCCCTTGGTTATGGAAGCAAGCGAAGACTAAGGGAGAAAAGGAAAAATGCAAACTCTGCAGAAGACACAATGACTTATTGGGTCAAAGTGAGCAAAAGAGTAGAAAAGACAGAGTGAATTAAGAGAAAGCAAGTCATTGGATGAGGAGATTGAGGATGACAGATCAAAAAGGAAGAAGGATCATGGACAACTCAGCAAGCGAAAGAATATGTCAACATATTCTTTGAAGCATCGCATGTGAAGGAAGGAAAGACATGCTGGTGAAGCCCTGAAAACACGGGTCACGTTGACCTAGGGTTTTAGATATCTAGGGTTTTTGTATCTAGGGTTTTGATAGTTAGGTTTTAACCTAAGGGTGTCCAAAATATATTGTAATGTATAAATAAAGGTCTAAAGGACCTGGGATGGGTTGGTGCTAAGATGGTTGAGAGTTAGTTTTTATTTTATGATTGAGTGAGTACTACTGTGTGAGAGAGAAGTGATGAGTGTAAGAGCCTTCTGGTATTGTAAGATCTTCATCTAGGTGCAAAGATCAACCTTGTAGCTGGGTGCACAGGGAGGGGAGATAAAGAGAGAGAAAAAGAGAACATAGCTAAGAGTGCATATAAGAACTATATGCTTTCATCTTAATATATCATAAATAACAGTTCTATGGACGTAACCCTAGAGAGAGGGTGAACCACGTATATCTTGTGTTGTGTGTGATTGATGTTGTGTTCTCTGTCATTTGATATGCTGTTATTTTTTTACTGTGTTAGATTTGACAGATAGTTGTGCAGAGTATATATGAGCTAGGATTTGATATATAGATGTTGTGTTGTTCTTGTAATAGATCCACTTGTAATTCCCTTTGGTTGTAGACATCCTTGTCCTGCAACCCCCTATAGCTACTTTGGGTGAGACTGCATCTGCTTTGTAGGTGTTGCCAAAAGGGCCAGTAGTTAGGGCTTGTTGGTGCGCTCTTGGAGTCTGAACCCTGGGTTTTCCCTTGTGCCAACAAATGGTTCCGTTGTCGAGACAAGAATATTCTTGAGGGAATTTCAAGGTGGTTTCCATCGAAGACAGAGATTCAGAAGTGGATAGAAGATAAAGAAAAGGACTTCGATGAACCCCAAAACAAGAACCTTAATCTTAGTACAAAGGATTGGTTGGGAACATATATATTTATTGATATACACGCAATTTTCTTTGGAGGAATCCATCAGGAGCTATATGAGTGGCTAGCTAGGTTAGCATATACCCAATTTGAAGTCAGACTCATACCACCTATGGTTTGGACGTCAGCACTAATCAAGAAGGTGAAGAGAGTTGATAATGTCATGTCAAGAGTAGTAGATCACTGGTTTGATAGCACCATTGGAGGGTATATCACTGAGTTTGTTGTTGACATTGTGGAATCATATAGCCAAGCAGAGAGATATTTATTTAAGGGACCTAGAGGAAAACTTTTACATTTTCTGAAGTTGAAGATCAAGATGCTATTGCATGAGAAGAACATCTTGAAGATACAATAATCGGTCATATCGGAGGAGCTAAATGTTCAAAAATTCAGATAGCGACAACGACACAGAGGATGGACATACACGCAGTGGGAAAGTATTCAGAGAAGTTCACCTCGCAAACTTGTTTAAGTAGAACTACGGAGATGAAGGGTTCTACAGTGGAGAAGAGGCAGATCTGACAGAAAAGAGCATTCAAAATCCGCTAGGCCAAAGGAACCTCACCAAGAAGAGCCAGAAACTTCAAGAACCGCGATGAATGTTGAAGTAAGTACTATTATTCTTCTTGTTATTTTAGCAACGTTAAGTAACCAGAGTAACCTAAGTCATCGAAACGCACAGAGCACTGTCACTAGAAGTCCACCACATACTCAGTTAGGAAACCTAGGAAGATCTATGGCAGATGAGATGAGGTTACCCACCTTTAGAGGAGATGGATTTGAAGATCTTGATCAGTACTGGTTTCTATGTGAGGCTGTGTGGAGTATTAAGAATATCACCGACGAAGCTGTCAAACGGGCTCAGTTCAACACTACCCTAAGATATCATGCACTGAGATGGTACATGAAATTTGTCCAAGGAGCTACACCTAAACAGCTGAATGCCATTAAGACTGTGCTAACTACCAAATTCAAGAAACCTAAATCAGAGTGGCAGTGCATTACAAAACTAAAAGAAATCAAGCAGAGAACAACTGAACCTGTGTGGGAGTTTGATCAGAGATTTAAGACCTTGACAAGCCATTTGAGTTTTAAGATCCCAGATGAGCAGAACAAGGAATGGTTCATTGCTGCACTCTTGCCACACATCAGAGTTCCTCTGATGCAACAAAATATTACTCCGTAGACTGAGGCACTGGAGATCTCCATGAAATTAGAATCAGCGCCTATGGGAGAATCCAACTCAGGTATGAGTCAAATCTTGAGTAAGCTAACTAGCTTATCACTACAGGTCGAAGATATGAAGAAAGACAAGGGAAACGATAAAAGAGAAGACGTCTGGTGTATCAGATGAAAATCAGAAGGCCATGAAAAGGAACACTGTCACTTATTTCAGGAATACTTGGCCTTTGGAGCTCCAATCCCTTTGAAGCAATTTACCTTACCTTGGTGCGAGGTATGTAGAAATTGACATCACCTTGGTGAATGTTACTATCTGCAAAAAATATGTCCAGACAACCACAAATCTGTATTGCATGTTTTGTAAGTCGGTAGGACATGATGACATGGATTGTAGAGATTACAATATTAGGCATGAAATATCAAGGGATATATACAAAATTCAAGGTGAAGTATAATGATAAGGAAGCACTGCGCAATATAATTCCCTTGGGAGAGGAAACTTCAACCCTTAGGGTGGATTTCGTGGAAGAGGAGGAGGTATGGGTCGAGGTCGAGGACAAATCATCTATTATAACTGCGCATAACCGGGACACTTGGAAAGGGACTGTCAAAACCCTTGTACCACTTGCAGCTACCACAACTCATTCGAGCATGTTATTGAGGAATGTTCAGCATTGTTGGCTAAGCTTCAGGAGAAACGAGGAGGAAATCAAAAAATACAACTAATCAAAGAATAACCTCGCAGAGAAGATCCCAGAGTTGTTGTTATCACACAAGGAGGTGCTGTCACGGGAGAATACAGAGTGATCCAAGGAAAGACTACAGAAGAATCAAGAGTTAGGAAAGCTGTAGAGAAGACAAAAGAATTTGACCGAAGGAAAGAGAAGTAGATATTTTAGGAAGAAATAAAGGAATTTAGAAGAGACTAGGCTTCTTCATCAAATGTTCCACCAGAAGTAAGAGAATATGGGATGCCTCTGGAATTTTATCAGTCTACTTCGCCCGGAGAAGGAAAAGAGGTGAGTAAACTTGTCAGTTTCTTGTATACGTGTATTGAGTTGATTAAAGATGAAAAATCCATACAAGAACTACAAAATTTGGTCAGATAGTATGAGATAGGAAGGGTAGATCCTTTGCTGAATAAAGAAGTACATCAACTATCCAAGAAGAGAAGGACAAATAAAAAATGACACCTTAATGCTCATATTGGAGAGTACGATGTAGACTATGTGGTCCTCGACTTAGGGTCGGAGGTCAATGTCATGACGAAGCAGACCTGGGCACTGATGGGAAAGACTAAGTTAATCTATTCCCCTATCAGGCTTAGGATGGCTAATCAACAAGCTGTAATCCCCTTTGGAAGACTGGAGCATGTCCCTGTGGACATCGATGGAGTAAGGATGTTTGTATACTTTGAGGTGATTGAGATAGTTGATGATAGTTGTCCTTACCCTCCGCTGTTAGGAATTGATTGGGCTTTCAATAATTCCATTGAGGTTTATTTAAAGAAAAGAAGAATGACGTTTGAAAGAGATGGCCTTAGGGTCATTGCACCTTTGGATCCCGATGAAGGTCAGATATACACAAAACCCATCAGAGAAGAAGACTGCACATATGAACTAGAAAACATACACAAATTGATACCAGACAACAAGACCACATTGATCCTACAATAGATGGGAATTTTAGCTGGAAAAGTGACAACGCATGCTCATTGGATTCAAAAGAAGCACTAGAGAACTGGCATAACAAAATGTATGAAGTATCTACAAGGAGATGTGCTAGATTAACCAGGGAAGTTCGCTGGATTGACACAATAGTAAGTAACTTGCCCACCTTTGATGGTCTGAATCATTTATAAGAATTCTTGTTGGAATTTAAAGAAATTGTACCACTACCACAAAGACTGTTGGCAATGGATGAGGCCTTGAAATCAAATCCAACAATATGGTGGAGGACACATAAAAACAATATTAGAGACTAGGTACAATGTCGCACTTTGATGACAACAGGATTTTCAGAAGAAGTAGAAGGTTGCGAAGTTAGGTACACGGGTCGAAGCTATCCGAAGGCCCATGTGCGAAGTTGTGAGGATGCCTGGAGCAACATTCCTCAAGAGTAGTGGGTGCACAAATTTATTAACACACTGGACAGAACTCCCATAAACTGGTATCTTCAAGAAGAATTGTGCCTCATCACTGCAGATTGGGAAGGTATGACCCAGAACTTTGTAACTACATTTTTGTTTGAAAGAGAATATCCTATAGTAGATCAAGAATTACAGGTTGTAAGACAGAAAGTGTTCGAGGAGGCACCTAGCCTCCCTTTGGAGCAAGAAGAGGTTGAATGGACTCTACCTCTTCAGAAGTTGCAAGGCTATTACAATATCAATGCTGCTGAAGATGACGATCCTAGGAATGTGAACATCACAGAAACAGAAGGCCAGAGAGATGTAGAAGGACCAGGAGTCAAACTACCTTTTGTTGTACAACCGATCAAGATAAAAAAAGTCAATATTTGAATAGAGAAAACACCAAATCTTGCAAATGTTGGAGATTATTGGGATGCTACCACTATTGACAAGATCAAAAAATTACTGCATGAATATCAAGACTTGTTTCCAACCAAATTCACTGATATGAAGGGCATTAAAGGGTCCATGGGAGAGATGAGGATCCCTTTGAAACAAGATGCAAGTCCAGTCAAACAAAGACCCTACAGATTGAACCATAAATATAAGGAGAAAGTGAAGATCGAGCTTGATCGAATGCTGGAAGCAGGAATCATAGAACCTATTGAAGAATCAGAATGGATTAGCCCTATGGTGGTACAAGATAATAAGACATGAGAAATCAGGATCTGTGTAGATCTTAGGAAGCTGAATGATGTCTGTTTGCATGACCCATTCCCTACACCATTCACTGACGAAGTGATAGACAATGTAGGAGGATAAGAGGTATATTCTTTTACAGATGGATTTTCAGGATACCATCAGATCTGGATTTCCAAGGAAGATACACTTTTAGATGCACAATTGTTGGCCATTAGAAAAATTGATGATCACTTCACATAAATAGTCCAGTCCCTATCAACAGGAATGGCACCTAGTGAATATACAATCACCTAGAAGAAACAACTAGTAGTGCATGTTGCAGAGTTTTCACTTATAGCTGGACAACTATACAATATGGGACCTGATGAGATATTGAGAAGATGTGTTATGGAAGCAGAGAGACCACTGATCCTCACAGAAGAACATGAAGGCATCGTAGGAGGACACTATGCAGGGAAAGCAACAACACAAAATATTCTAAGGGTTGGCCTTTGGTGGCATACTCTACACAAATATGCTAAGGAATACTATAAGGCTTGTGATGTATGCCAAAGAGTTGGGAAGCCATCCAGAAGAGACAAGATTACTTTAGCACCGCAACTGACCTTGCAAGCAATTGAGAAATGGGCCATTGAATTCATGGGACCTATAAACCCACCAGGGAAGTGCACAGGAGCAAGATACATAATCATTGCGATAGAGTAATTGACCAGATGGGTCAAAGCAAGAGAAGTTAAGGACTGTAGTGAAACTACAGTTGCGTGCTTCATATTTGATGATATCATAACCGGGTTTGGATGCCCAAAGATCCTTATGAGCAATCAAGGAACGCATTTTATTAACAAGACTATTGAAGCCTTGAGTCAGGAATTTGAAGTTCACCATTAGAAGAGCACGCCCTATCATCCACAAGAAAATGGGACAGTCGAAGCATTCAATAAGATCTTGGAGGAAACAATGACGAAGATATGCATCGTGAACATGGATGAGTAGGATTTGAGGGTGCCAGTAGTATTATGGGCCTATAGAACCACTTGCAAGAAACTGACCATGCAGACCCCCTTCAAATTGGTCTATGGTCTAGAAGCAGTTGTACTTATGGAATATTTGGTTCCTAGTATGAGAATTGCAACCTTTATAGATATGGATGAAACTGGCACTGTGCAAGAGAGGCTTGCGCAGCTGGTATAACTGGAAGAAGACTGATCTATTGCAGGATTTCACCAGTAGGTTCAGAAAGAAAGAGAACATGCCTACCATGACAAGCACATTAAGAAGAAGGCATTTAAGAAAGGTGATTTGGTATTGGTATATGACAGTAAGTTCATGAGTCATGCAGGGAAGTTCAGGATGCATTGGCTTGGACCATATGATATTGCCTATGTTACAGAAGGAGGAGCTGTGCAGTTGAAGACTTTGACTAGAAGATGGAAGGAAAATTTGGTGAATGGAAGCCGTTTGAAATTGTACTATGACAACCAATTTCCTCGCAACTCTCAGTAAAATAAAAAGGGTCTAGGTACCAGGTGAAGTTGAAACTGGGTACCAGACACAGAAAAGACAGTCTGCACAAGGAAGGAAGGGAGAAACAGAGAAGAAATCATAGGATGCCCTACGCAGTCTGAAGTGGAAATGGAACAGAAATTTCAGACCTGAAGTGCCTTGGGACGAGTCACATGTGAGTGTTGGGGTCCTGTTGGCCCTTGGTTATGACATCAAGTGAACTGCGTGAAAGACATAGTGAATGATATTGGGTCGAAGTGAGCAAAAGAGAAGAAAATACAGAGTGAAGTAAGAGAAAGAAAGTCGTTGGACAAGGAGATCGAGGATGATAGATCAACAAGGAAGAAGGATCGTGGACAACTCAACAAGCGAAAGAATATGTCAACAAATGATTTGAAGCACAACACATGAAGGAAGGAAAGACAGGCTGGTGAAGCCCTGAAAACGTGGGTCAAGTTGACCTAGGGTTTTAGACACCTAGGGTTTTGGTATCTAGGGTTTTGACACTTAGGTTTTAACCTAAGGTTGTCTGAAATCTATTGTAATGTATAAATAAAGGTCTAAAGGACCTGGGATGGGTTGGTGCTAAGTTGGTTGAGAGTTCATTGTTATTGTATGATTGAGTGAGTACTACTGTGTGAGAGAGAAGTGCTGAGTGTGAGAGCCTTATGGCATTGTAAGATCTTCAGCTGGGTGCGAAGATCAACCCTGTAGCTGGGTGCGTAGGGAGGGGAGAGAAAGAGAGAGAAGAAGAGAAGATATGCTAGCTAAGAGTGCAGATAAGAGTTGTATGCTTTCATCTTAATAGATCATAAAGCATAGTTCTATGGACATAGCCCTGGAGAGAGGGTGAACCATGTATATCTTGTGTTGTGTGTGATTGATGTTGTGTTCTCTGTCATTTGATATGCTGCTATTATTTTACTGTGTTAGATTTGACAGATAGTTGTGCGGAGTAGATCTGAGCTAGGATTTGATATATAAATTTTGTGTTGTTCTTGTAATAGATACACTTGGTATTCCATTTGGTTGTAGACATCCCTGTCGTGCAACCCCCCATAGCTACTTCAGGTGAGACTGCATCTGCTTCGTAGGTGTTTCCGAAAGGGCCAGTAGTTAGGGCTTGTTGGTGCACTCTTGGAGCCTGAACCCTGGGTCTTCCCTTGTGCCAACAATACCGTAGTATACAATTGTGTACGATGGTGTACAATGGATTTTTGGGATGTTTACCCCAGGGAAACCTCCAAAAGGGGACTTCAGAAAAATCATTGAGTTTGGTTCACCCAAGGATCGATGAGTGGATGGATCAACTTCATGGAGAGGAATATTCCTCTGAGATTGATCTTCGATTGGGATATCACCAGAGCAGGGACAAAGAGAAGAATACCCACATGATTTCTCTCAGATACTGCCTTGAGTTCTTGGTCATATCATTGGGGTTAGCCAACACACCTGACACTTTCTAGTATTACAGGTAGTGGGAGTGGAATCTAGTGCTATATTTCGATGTCAACAATATTCAACAAGGCATGGAAGGTTCACTGGAGTCAGTTGGGAAGGGAAGGAAGGATTATATCCATGTCATATTTATTTCATTTTGGCTATGCGGTCAAAGCAAAGGAGGAGATCCATATTGTATTAGATCAATACACATAGATTTCAGCTAACAAAGTGGTGGATGGAATTATCCCCTACATATCTCGCACACATATAGTCCCCGATTCCACACTTAGGGAGACGATTATGATGGATACACATGATTCACCTTTGGCAGGGCATTCTGGGTACTTGTATGAGTATGAGGGACCACATGTGATAGGGATACTTTCCTTTCCAAGGGGGTGTTTAGAATATGTGGATTACTTGAGTACATTGATAGCATATTAGTAGGAACATAGTTGATTCCTAGTACTTATTTTCCACCATATGATGGCATAATAGGGACTTGGATCATTTTGAATCCGATGGCACAACAACAACTAGAAGGTATTGGGAGTGGTAGAATTCCAATTTAGTGGTGGGATATGAGAATTTATCTGTGGTAGATTGATTGGGATGATGATGATCGAAAAATCCAAGAAAATGATTGGTCTGCTTCAATTTTAGGACGACAGTATAGGGAAGGTCAATGCTTACTCTATATGGAAGGATATACTCAAGGTTGGTTGTGGATTTGCAAGCATAGACTTCATTGCGACACCTTCGTAGGAGGGAATATAGAATAGTGATTCCATACCCTTCCCAGAGTTTAGCTCGGGGTTCTAGGAAAGAAGGACGTAGACTAGGTACATTGGTCTGACGGTGATGATCAAAGTGGTGTAGCGTCAACATGGTGGTACCTTTCTAGGATTAGTTTGGGACCCTAGGATTACATTTCTTGATAGTTAAACTATTATTAGAGATGTGAGCCTCGATTTTGAATTTTCGGAGTTTATCCTTGGGAGGCTTAGGAGTGGATGCTTAGAGGAGTGGTCTTCTAAGGAGTTGACCAAGTTTAAGAATCTTATGATATCCTAGATTATCAGGGACATGAATATGGGTTCTTGTATCAACACCTTATAGATTAGTACTAGGAGGAGAGAGAACTTCAGGAATCTTAGAGAGAGGTTCGCATGGATAGGATTCATGAACGATGTAGGGGAGTATCCAAATTGTGAGCAGAGCATGTCGGGCCTCACTGATTCCATAGGATGGATGCATTCTTTTTCCATTTCTTGGTGAGAGAGTGAGAGAATATGGAAATATTGCACCACCTATTTACCAAGGATATAGTGGAACAATAGTATGTATCCAATGATTGACTAGTTCACGTACATTCCAGCAGCATCTTCTAAGTATGGGGTAATGAATATGATAGAGATATATATTGGGGGGATCTATAGAGTCAGTGATAAGACTAGAGTCATTGTTGGTGACTGGGATAGAATTTCTTTTCTGATATTCAGGATCGGGTATGACATTGGATTTACAGGCCGTGAATTCACATGGATGTCTATGCCAACTACTATTCATGATAGTAGGTTCAACCCTTACAAGTATGATAGAATGGAGTTACAGTGGCATATGATTCAAAGTGGGAAGGATGTTCGGATGACTATGATCATAGTGGTGCAACATTAATGTTTTGGTTACTTTCTGAGGATAGCTTGGGACCCTGGGATTTCAGTAGGAGACAGTACAAAAATTGGCACATATGCAAGAGATAGGTTTTTCCTTCATGAGACTGGTTCCCTAACATAGCAGTTCCTTGATGGTTTGATCGATTTGTTGGAGCACCAAGTGGCCTTACTCGTGGGAGGTTTTCAGGAGACCTCTCATGTGATGCAGAAACATCCTGCCTCCAAAATAAAGCATGTTTGACTAGGCCTAGTTGGTCTTGAGTTTACGAAGGGATTTGGTTCCCTAAACATGTAATTTTAAATTTCCTATGTTTAGTTTTAAAAGACCACATAAAATAGGGTTTGCTTAATTGAGTGTAATAAGATATTCCTATGATAGAATATCTATAGAAATGTGATGCCTAGAAGAGATTTTAGGGATTCTTGAGTATTTTGTGGATCCTAGAGGGATCTTAGGATGTAAATAAGGATCTGAACTGAAATTGGTTTCAATCGTGTGTGTATATATGCATTTTAAGCATACATGCATAGTGTGTCCTAATGAATCTAAATTAGGACAGAAAGAAAATGAAGGACTTATGTAAATTCATGTACAGGGAGTGTGCATAATAGAGATGGAATATTTTGGATGTTTATGTGATATGATGAATTGAGTGGAAAGGAACCACTATAATTTCGTGATTCTATGTCCTTTGTGTATTTCCTCAGATCGTGTGTGCAGGTGTGATAGCATGGTAGTGGAGAGAGGAATCAAGATCAAATTCCTCGCAAAAATAATTGGAGAAACCCCTTTACTAGTTGAGATAAATGAAGGTCATTGATCATTGATCAAATGCAAGGATCAACGATCCAAGCTTACCATTGAATGGTTGGGTAAAAGGATTGTATTATGGAGGAGGAATATTTATGATCATATCTTGATCTGGATCAATGTTGATGGTCAATCTTCATTGGATTAGAAACAAATGAGGAAGAGTGAAGTTTAGAATTTTCGACATCCAACAACCCGGGGACGGAAGAAAATATGACCGCCAAGCCCAAATTAATATTGACAACTGACAATGATATGATATGATAACGAAGGTATATGATGGTTAAGTATAGGGTCAAAACATTAAGGACTTAAGTGAAAAGAGAAGTCAGATGACCTGGTTTCCATTACAAATGGAGATCATCTGTTGAAGAGGAAGATCAATGATGATTGGAAGAGCAGTGAAAGTGTGGTGGAGACAAAATATCTAACCATCCAATTAAAAAACATATCAACAATTTGGAGGAAATTGGATCATAGAAAGTGATCGAGAGTTAACCTATCGGATCGGGTACAAGGAAATCCCAAGCGCAGAGAGAATTTCGATAGTCCGATATCGACATACGACAGTGTACGTATGAAACCACTAAAGGAGTGACACATGGACTGCATGGAGGATGATACCTATTATTTTCCATTCAACAGTTGGAGTGTGTGAAATTCACAGATTAAGGTGGCACATGGTATCTTAGTCAACGTCGACATGTGGAAGATCCATGTTAGTAGTTCCATGTGGTTACTGAAATGTCATATTGGATCGGGTCTTGGGAGTGTGTGGAAATTTGAAACATTCTAATGGTCCGATGACGATTGATGTCAGGTTGATGAAAGGCTTCGGTTGACCCAAAACTTGTGTGGAGTCTATGTTAAAGGACAATTGATGGTATGAAAGAAGACTGTGAGATCAATGATTGTCATTTACTCATCAGTTTTTAACATAGATCGTTGATCATTTTTGTTTGATCAACAAACAAGATTCTATCATCCACCGGATCGATATGAGAAGGGAGTAAGTCCGTGTCATTTTGGGAAGGTACAACATCCAATAAGGCTGACGGTTCCAACGCACAATCACATGTGGGTGGGTGCCCATAGTTTAAGCGCTATGAATAAGCCAGGACCACAACTGAGGGTCATGTGGAAGGATAAAACATCGAGAGATCTGGTGTGAGAACTGAGAATTTTGGGCTTGTAAAAGAATCAAGAGTAGCTTGATATTGAAGCTACACACAATTTTATTAGAGATCTACATCTGTGGGTACAAATATCCTCAAGGGAGGGTCTTCATCAATTGGCATCATAGCAAATTAATGCTCTTTGAGATTCTGCAAGGGATACAAAATAGAGATAAGTTTAGCAATGAAAGAACTTAGAGATTGAAAATATAGTAGTAGTGAAGATGAGTAGATTCAAAGTGAAGCATGTACATAGGAGCACATTAGAAATTGAAGAATCATTGTGATAAGGAGTTTTTGTAACATCCCACTCTTGCGCACACCTGATTTGACTTGTTCTTTGATGAAACTTGCATCCAAGTGATCTGGTTCATTATACAAGTGACTATTTCGCTTTGGATTAGGATGATGTTGTGGATACGATGATACATTATTTGATTATATATGTGTTGATAGGTTCTATTGACTAGTTTCACATTAGTGTGCGGGACTCTAGACATATTGAGGATGTCGATGGCATCGATGGACCTCCTTAGACTCCGGAGCGAGTCAGGGAGTGGATTGTTTATGGTTTGCATATTTCTGTTATTACATATGTTACATATGACTAGTATATTATGATTTTTTTTATAGATCGCTAACATGTTCATTGATGGATGCAGGTTGACAATAACTTGCTAATCAGACTCACATTTGGAGTAAATGGGTCACAAACAACAACTAGAGATATTGAGGGAGAGGTGTGGCACCATCCCTACCACAACCTACTAGCACTCTCGCCATGGCTTGAACTGTAGGTTAACGATTACCTAGTTCGAGAGATCCATGATGTCGTGAGGGAAGACTATGACAATCACTCACGATGATTGTAAGGGGGGTGCAATAAGGAAGGGTCCTTATTCTTTAGAGGCCCTTAGTCTCCCACAAGGTCACCTAACAAAGTATTGACTCCAAGGGCTTGATGTACACCAAAATCAATCAAAAGGTGAGTGGCATCCTTGGAGAACGTAGTGCGTCTTGAAGGGAACATTGCTTAAATGAAACATGGATGCAGGCGAGTGGCACCATTGGAGCGCTTAGTGCGTCTTGAAGGGCATGTTGCGATTTTTAACACTGATAAGTTAATGAACTTGGTACCTAGAAAACTATGTCTCCTTAGGACGTGGTCAACCTTATAATGAATGTTGCATGAGTAAAGATTATAATCATAAATTCCCTTAAAAACCTTTTTGTCGAGCCTAGTGAATTTAAAATCCTAGGTCTAAGTAGGACATGTGATAAAAAAACAACAAAGAGGACTTTTAACAAAGGGGGGATGAAGAAAATTCAGACATAAATAATTAAATTAAAATTTTAATGAAGGATTAAATTATTAAAAAGGTAAATTGTTGTTTATGTGTAAACTTGCTAATTCTGAACTTAGATAAAATGGGGAAACTTAAAGACAAAAGGGATGTGGAATATAGGAGGGAATCTAGCCTAGGGAAATTTCCAATTTTGAACTTAACTAAGCTTTAAGAAAAGAATCAATCATTAAAAGGAATGTAAGGGAATAAAGGGACATTGATGAGCGTTTTTAGGAACGCTTTTAGGTGGGTGTGGGAAATAGAAAAATTAAATTAATTAATTAATTGAATTTCTGGTGCAACTAAGGGATCGGGTGACAAGTGTACAGGGGAGAATTTTCCTAATAATAAAAATTAATAAAAATAATTTAGTATGGTTTTGGCAACAAGTCACTAAGAAAACTATATAAAAGAGATGGCGGAGGAGGAGAAGGGACCACGACTAGTATGCGTAAGGTTACACTGTCGAACATTTTCTCGATTGATTTTTCTTGTGGGAGTTGGGATACCTAGCTCAGATGGAGAGTGGTAGCTCAACCTTGTGAGACAAGCTGGGAGCTAGACATTATCTGGTTTGTGTACGTGGTCCCTTTGCGGCTTGGGGGGCTCAGGGGAAGAAGATGATGCAGGAGCATCGGTTCACCTCAGCACGTGCCATATGTCTAGCATGTTTGTGCACATTCAAAGAGGGGAGAGATGTCAACACATTCTCATTTTGTCCTCAAAATGTAAATGTAATTAAGGAAATTGAATGCTGTCATGATGGAAGAGCCAGGTCATGATTTCGCATTGGATGTAGATGAGGTCACCTTAAGTGGCTAACAGTAGGAGGGATCTAGATCCGATTTGGATTATATTTTCACTCATTGTAATCTGCCTCATTAGACATGAGTTTTGATGGTGATTAGAAACCACTAATGTAGCTTGGAAAGAAAGCTCGTCTAGCCCCTCTTGTATAAATATTTGTATTGTATGCTCGGTAGAGGCTGCTGAAGATCAATGAAAAATGATTGTAAGCCAAGAGGAGAGTTGAGATCCAAGACTCATTTGCTGTCCAGACTCATATATTGTAATTGACATTTTGTTGTTAATACAAAATAACATATTCCACTGTTTGCAATTTCCTGTGTGATGGATGTTTTGTTATGAATGTCATTTATGTTTTCATGTTTATGCTGTAGATGTGTGTGTTAGAATTCATTTGCAGGGATAGAGATAGAATCCTCTATCTGTGAGTTTGTTGGATATCTCTGGATTCTTTTGGCTAAGCTCAAAGTGTGTGCGACATAGTGGTGAAAATCTGTGATCCAACACAAGGAGTGTGCATCTGAACTCTTTAGAGTAAGAGAAGAACATGCTAGGAGGGCACACCAAAATAATTCACAGACTCAGGGGCGAAACTCAAGGTTGTTGAATACCTTGGAGGAAAGTCTGCGCAGGAGGAAGCGTAGCACAAAATTGTTGAATACTCTGTAAGACTTTGCCAGGAGGGCATTGAGTAGGTGCAAGGGTGCACATAACCAACATGTTTTGAAGTGTTGGGGAATTGGGGAAAACATAGAGTTACTGAACACTCCGAGGAAGAGAAGCTTTGAAAAGTGTGCATTGAGAGGATGAAGGAGTTACCTTGGTAAACCTGAAGGATTTCAGGGAAATTAAGGGAAGACCTGTGCAAGGAGTACATTAGTCCAACACTTAGATAAGTGTTGCGAGAAGCCGTCTGGAGGATTAATCGAGCGCAAGGAGTGCGCCAAAGAAAAAGTAAGTTCACCTTACAAGATCAGGGGGAAGAGGATTGAGTTTACAGGAGGGCACAAGAAGGTATGTGGAAGGACGCGGGAGGGTCGAGAACCTTAAAGGTTGCAACTGAGTACAATCTCAGAAGAGTTAGCATCGTCACGCACTAAGTCATTGCAAGGAGTGCAGAAGAACAAAAATAGTCAAAGTCTCAGACAACGAGAAAAGTGCAGAGTGTGCATAGGAGTAAGGACTTGCAAAGTCCTGAAGTCCCAAATCCAAGAGGGAGTGCTCAACGTCAGGAGAAGATAGGTGGAAAAAGATCAGGAGATCCGAGAGATAGAATTTTGGAAGGTTTGCGTAGAGCAAAGGGAGATCTCTGTGAAAGTCGTGAAGAGTGGAGAGAATCTGGACAGTTATATCCATAAGGAAACATGGAGGGGATACACATATTTCGGAGAAGTGGTGCTCCGGGAGGAAAGATGAGAGAACTGTGGAAAGACTCTCGAAGGTCGGAGTCCAAAGCCGATCACAGTCGTTGATTGTGGAAGTGACGAGGACTATTGATCCTCGCACCCAACTGTGTTCGTCGATTAGGATATCGGGGAAAAGAGAGCAAGCTACTTGCAAAATCTCTGAAACATGGAGTTGCGAAGAGGATTGGCCTGGTGTTTTAGCCCACGGTCATATGAGAAGAAGGGGCCTAGCAACAAGAGCTAGAACATGTTATTTAAATTGCAAAAAGAGAACAGGGGATTAGGAGGAGCCCACGGTTTCTCCTAGAACCTGTGACTTAAGAGAAAAGGGACATGTGTAACTTGATTGGGGTTCCCGCAGGGGCCCGAATAGCCAATTCGACTCAGAAACATTGAAGATCCTTGACTGGGAGGTTGCAAAACCCCTAGCAGGGGAGGGGGGGTTGCATCAGAGTGGTATCAGAGCTTGGAATTGTTTTCAGGTAGAGGATACAGTCTGGCTACATCGAGTAGAATCAAATATTAAGTTTTCTTGTAGACAACAGGTGAAGGGAGACAAAGTGTGATGCTCTGTAGAGACTATTTCAAAGTGTGCAATAGATGGTAAAAAACCAGGTGGGATGAAGGTGAAGCAAGATGGCTACTGAAGGCCATAAGCGAGGTTGAAGAGAGGACTTCCCGTAGAAGAGCAAAGTGGAAATTAACAAGGAGCTTAGTGAAATCTGAGCAGAGACAGAGAATATAGCATTGAAGATGTAGGAGGAGGCAAAGGTATGCTGGAGATACATGTGGCCTTTGAAAAGGACAACCAAGTGGCATGTTTAGAATTTGTTGGCCAGATGGAAGCAACATGTGTTAAAAAGGTAGCTGAGGCATGCTAAAAACCTCAGTGATGAGGCAAAGAGATCTGATAGAGGTCTTGAATATTTCGAGGTGGGCAATGAGAAGGGATCAGTTGATCTCATAAACTGGCAGGAGGGCGGAGGAGACATCCCAATTTTCTAGGTGGGAAAGGGAGAACAAATGGGTTCAGCTGAGAGTTCATGTCAGCAAGGGATGTTGACAAATGGAGAGGATGCAGGATAAATTCCTCATCCATATGAAGATTCATGTGGAACTGCAAGCCATGTGAATGAAGATGATGATAAGTTAAATACTTCCACCTTCGAGGAGAAGGATCAGGGGTGCATTTTGATCATTGGAGGAATCAAGACATTCCTTCCAAGCAACCAAGGAGAGGATAGCATATGTGATGTAGATGCATCAGTAGAAGGACAACAAGCTGAGACTGTCATGGAGGAGAAGGAGAAGATACTGAAGTCTGCACCAACATCAAAAGAGGAGCACACAGTTGAGTTGCTCACTCAGTGGGAGACAAAGTTGAATATGCTGGAGGATTGGTTGGACAATCTAGAACTAGAAGGTGGCTTCTAGGAGATAGCCATGCCTGAGGAAATATGCCAGCATGAGGAATAGCTGCAAGAAGCTAGAGTTGAACCAACACAAGAGGAGATGACAGAACTTAATCTGTCAGAGGAGATAGTTGAGCAGAAACTCAGTAAGGAATCTACAAAATTGGAGTCTACAACAAAGTGTCCAGTCAGTGTCATAGGAGACAAAGGTAGCATTAGGGGCCAGGTTGGCCTTCTCATCGACCGACATGAGGAGTTGCAGTCGAGTAGACTGCATAAGGAAATCTAGCTAGCAGAGAAGCTAGAAGAGGTGATACAAGAGATAAGGGAGTTGATGTTGAATTCAGTGAAAGAGGCTGTCAGCAGAGAGAGGTTGAGCAGAGGAAAACCTGCACGAGCAGAAGGAAAGCAACAACAACAACAAAAACAAAGAAGAGGAGCGGGAGGACAACTCCATGAAAAAGTTTGGGATCCAGGAGGATTTCAACAGAGTTGGGAATATCATGAGTAGGAGCTTATGATTTTTTGTATCAATGGAGTATGATGTAGGAGCATTGCTCCACCTCATCACGTGCCAGATGTATAGCATGTTGGTGCACATTCAAAGAGGGGAGAGACGTCATCAGTCTCTCATTTTTTCCTCGAAATGTAAATGTAATTAAGGAAATTGAATGCTATCAGGCTGGAAGAGCCAAGTCGTTCTTTCGCACATGCTGTAGATGAGGTCGCCTTAAGTGGCTGATGGAAGGAGGGATCTAGATCTGATTCAGATTAGATTTCCACTCATTGTAATCTGCCTCATTAGACATGTGTTTTGATGGTGATTAGACACCACTAGTGTAGCTTGGAGGGAAATCTCATCGAGCCACTCTTCTATAAATATTTGTATTGTATTCCTGGCAGAGTCTGTTGAAGATCGATGAAAAATCATTGTAAGCGAAGAGGAGAGTTGAGAGCCGAGACTCAGTTGCATTATGGACTCATATTGTAATTGACATTCCGTTGTTAATACAAAAGAACAAATTCCACTGTTTTCAATTTCTTATGTGATGGGTGTTTTGTTATGAATGTCATTTATGTTTGCACATTTATGCTGTAGATGTGTGTGTTAGACTTCATCTGTAGGGATAGATATAGAATCCTCTATCTGTGCATTTGTTGGATATCTCTGGATTCTTTTGGCTAAGTGCAAGGTGTGTGCGATAGAGTGGTGAAACTCTGTGAGCCAATGCAAGGAGTGCGTATCTGAACTCTTTAGATTCACATAAGAATGTGCTACGAGGGCACACCAGAATAATTCATAGATTCAAGGGAGAACCTTAGGGTTGCTGAATACCTTGGAGGAAATTCTGTGCAGGAGGAAGCATAGTACAGAGTTGTTGAATGCTCTGTAAGACTCTGCCTAGTTGTGTTCGACAATTCAAAGATCGGGAAAAAGTGAACAAGCTACTCACAAAAGCTCCGAAGCGCGGAGTTGTGAAGAGGTTTGGCTTGGGGTTTTAGCCTACAGTCACATGAGAAGAAGGGTCCTAGCAATAGGAGCTAGCACATGTTATTTAAATTGCAAAAGGATAAAAGGGGCTCAACAGGAGCCTGCGAGTTCTCCTAGAACCTGCTCCTTAAGAGAAAAGAGACCTATGTAACTTGATTGGGGTTCCGGTAGGGGCCCAAAGAGCTGATTTGGATCATAAACATTGAAGATCCTTGACCGAGAGGTCGCAGAACCCCCAACAGGGGAGGGGGGGCTGCACCAGAAGAGTACCCCTAGCATTGGTTGGGAGGTACCGATGATGTCTCAACAATTAGCAAGCGAGAGTGAGGAGGATCGTCGAGAACCGGAGAACTTCATCAAGACAACATCGGTATTACGATATTCCCATTTAATATGTCAATCCCATTGAATTTAATTTTATTCTCGTGTGCTTACGGTTTCTGATAATTTTCTTTATTGCGAAAATTTAATTGCGCTGAGTTTTCTTGTAAATGTACTGTTGCGACATTTGAGTCAGATCGACGGGTACATCTTAGTTCATCATGGTAGTTTGTTAGTAGTAAAGAAAGAACTATTTGGAGGTATATCTATCTACACCTTGGATAATCTGTATCTTTAACGATAGACTTGGTATTTTTAAAATTCTGGTATGAAAGCTTCCAACGTTGTTTCTACAAGTACAATTGGGTGTGAATTTTTTTAAGAGTGTAGTTTTTCAGACAAGTTTTAGTTTTGTGAAAATGCAGGCTGTTTTTAAAACTTATTGCCATAGCCAAAAACCTTGCCTAGACCAAATAAACTCCGTACAGATTGTTATCTCTATATTTAAGCAACGTTCAATACTTTTAATTTGTTCCTTAAGGTTATGCATTCTTGGCTGAGTTGAGGGGGTTCTGCATTTGTTTTGGAGTTTAAAACCTCGCCTCAGCAGGTCGTTGTATCAATCCAGTTGAGGTGAATGTTCTGTAGACATTTACCTCCTACGCGTTGCGCCCAAGCCAGTTTGATCTGGGGAGTTTTCTCTCATCCCATGATAATGCTTACCTGATCGTCTTTGATTTATTTGGGACGGGATTCCGAGCGACCTGTGCGTCCTGGCAGTGAAAAGCCAAACCAAGAATTCTCTGAGCATTAGCAGAAACGTTTCTCCTTACAAAATGGGGACCCTTTTAACTGTCCAGTTAAAGGTGAAGTTTAGTACATAATTATTCGTGGACTGGCCCGATAGCTGAAAATCCATTACAGCTAAAATGTTAATAATTCTAAAACAGTAAATGAAAAGCAATTACCTTCTAGACAGTTATCTTTACGCTAAAATGACAAGCGAGAGTTTCACTTTAAACGCACGCTAGGATTTTAACCTTGCAATTCCTTGGGAATATTTATGTCTCTCTATTTTGTTTCCCTTCCACCTGTCACTTGATTGACTTCCTGTGTAAGAGCGTTAAACAATAATTTATACAGAAGAAATGTGGGACTAATCTTACTTTAATATGATGTCTATACAGTAAAAGATTCTTTTTATGTGTTTAACAATAGATTGAATGCCCTTCTTAATGACTAAGTTTAACAATAATAGCATTGTCGTATTAAATATATGATGGTATGGAATGCTCTTTACTTAAGAACTTTAGCAGTGAGGAGGATGTTGTTTACAAGGCGAGTCCAAAGCCTTACTTGTTAAATAAGTTGTTGATTTGCTTCTAGTTGAAAATGTTATTATGAGATTTTTGTTATTAAATGGTGACAAGGTGATCCAGATGGATATCGGCAACCACCCACCTTTTTCAACTGGTTCAAAACAATTTTTTGACAATTTTGGTAATTTACTATTTTTAGCGGTTTTCACTTCCGGAGCCGTTTTGAGGCCCTAAACGATGTTTTTTGGGAAAACAAGTTTGAAAAATAAAACTTCCTTTGATATTGCACCTAAAATGAATCTCCTCGATGATACCTTCCCAACGGTCTATCATACGCCTAAAACGAAGATCGTATGCAAAAGTTACGACCCCGGGAAGTTGATGTACTAACTTACCCAAATGGGGCCCACATGACTTTTGGTGCTTCATCTCCTAGGGTTAGGTTTTTGGATGTCTAGGATTTTTGAAATTCCTGCTTATTGTAAAAAGGCCTTCAGAGCCTCATTGTAATCATCTTCTTGCGAATGAGTGCAACCGTCACATCTCTTCTCAGAGATAAGCCGCCACCATTCCAGCAAGCTTGTTTCCATTGCATTTTACAGTCTTCATCTTATTTCGTTATTGAATAGAAAACCAATTTTACTGTATCTCTATTATTTTGTGTTAATTACCTGTTAATAATCTGTATTCATTTCGTTCTTCTCATAAAATCTGGATCAATGGTATCAGAGCAGTATTTTCCTTGTCATCTTAATGCATGTCCCCAACGAAGTTGGAGTACAAAGAGTTGGGTCTCGAGCTTGTTTCTCTTGAGGACAAAAGATCTCGCATGCCCAAGTGACCTCCCATGGCAGGAGGAAAGTAATATAATGGGACATGAGATCCTCTCTAACTATTGATTGAGGAAGCCCTCACGCAACAGAGGAACAAGATGATGGATAGTTTCATGCAAATCCTTCGGTGGCTACCAACATTGGAAACATCTTCTTCGAACAGAGGCGTCACACCCTTCAAGGTACAAACAAACTTCAATATTCCTATATTTGAAGGTTAGATAGACGTAGATGTCGTAGAAAAGTGATTGAATCTACTAGAAGGGTATTTTTTTATCCATAACTTTTCGAATAGAGAAAATATTACTTTTGCACTCCTCAAAGCCGTTCCCCATGTCAAAGATTGGTGGGAAAAATTCTATGAGAAAAAGGAAATAGAGGAACCCTTAGTATTTACAGTCACGACCACCTGGGAATCCTTCAAGGATGCTATTAAGGAACAATACTACCCTTTCAGAAGTTATGACGATCTGTATACCAAACGGACCACACTGTGGCAAGAAAGAGACCAAACAACGCCAGATTTCACAAATATCTTCCATACCTTGCGCACCAAGATGGGTATCAAAGATTCAGAGTGATATCTTGTGCTCAAGTATTGCGGTGCTCTGCATAGATACATCCAGACTGAAATGGAATTTCTGGACATCTCATCCTTGGGCGTGGCCTACCGATATGCCGTCAAAATTGAGCAGAAGCTCAAACAAAAGATGCGACAATTTGGGCCTGGGAACCCCGCACAACAAAAGCCAGGAAAGGGAGGCCCCAACCCACAGAACAAATGATTGAGAAAATATGGACAGTATCAGGACAACCAATCCAAGTCGTAAGAAAATAAGGACACCGGAAAGACAAAGAAAGATACCGGGAAGTGGTGCGACTTCCATAAGAGCCCTTGGCATAACACTGGTGACTTCTGCTTAAGGCAGTCACTGGTGGCTGAAGTGAAAGCCTCTAAATCAGATGCAAATTCTGACTCTGAGACAAAACCAGGAAGGGGAAGACAGATCATTGACTGATTCGAAATCGGATTCAGAAGCCTGTCAGGGCATGAAAAATGCTCAAAAATGAAAGTGCTCGGAATCTGACGAAACTAACATCATTGTGTCCATCTCGTTTTCATGATTCCGGTGGTATAATTTTTTTGTCAAATGGAGTCCATATGGAGAAGATATCGCATTCTGTCCGCCAAGCCAAACATACAAAATTTTGGATGCTGACTGTACCAGTCCATACAGTCCGTACATGACACGTGTCAGTCCGTACGATGACACGTGGCAGGTCCGTATAGCTGACGTGGAAAATTCAGATTGCGACACATGGCATCACCGGAAGGCGACACGTGTCAGGCTGATTTGGCATTTTTGGCGTGCAGTTGAACCAATATTGAAGTGACACATGTCACCACTGGAAGGGTGACACGTGGCACAGGTGACGTCAACGATGATGTGGCAGTGCTGACTGGGCATATGGAAAGTGACGTGGCAAGGTACAGAAGCTGATGTGGCAGTACGGCTCTGACATGTGGACCAATCGGATGTCGACACGTGGCAGTTTGTTGGCAAGTGATTGGGTGCCACGTGGCCCAATCACGGGCTGCCACGTGGCACTCCAGTTTTGGCTAATATGGTTTTGTCAAAAGTTTTTTTGAGTTCGGGGGATTCAAACCCCGGACCTCCCCAACCGGCTACGTCTTTATAAAGTCTTCCAACCACTATGCCAAACATTATTTCTTATAAAATGTATGTAAAAGAATATATAAGAGTTCATTTTACGTATTGATTGGCGCAGGGTTATGTTAAGCCCGTGGTCTTATGGAGCTGCATATGACCAGCTAAGGGGGCGCGCACCCGGATGGAGGGGGCTAAGACCGTTTTCAACTATAATATAGTTAGGAAAGTGGGTTTTCAACCAATTTATGGTTTTTTAATTAATTAAAGCCATTTTTAATGTAATTAACTCATTTTTGGGAGTTATTGGGCATTTTTAGAGCCTAAATTCGTGGAGGAAGTTGGAGATGGATAACCAACTTCCCAACTATTTAAACAAGGCCATGTTGAGGCCATGGGGACATCTTTTGAGAGAAATTCATAGCAGAGATGCTGAGGCAAGCCAAGTCAAAGCCAGTTTGAGGCAGGGAAGCTGTTGAGGAGGAGATGCTGTCGGACGATTTTTGAGAGCTTCGGACATCCGTTTCGTGTGCCGTCTTTTTTGCATGATTCTAGAGATCTGGGTGAACATGACCAGATCAGTCTAGAAGCCATTCGGAATTTTAATGATGTACCATTGAGCTTTCGAAAAGAAATAAATAAGCCTCCCCCACAGAGAAAAGGCCCGGAGACGTAGGCAAAGTTGTGCCGAACTCCGTTATCAAACTTGTGCATTATGGTTTGCTGTTCTTTATTTCATTTCAGATTTGCATATATGTCTATGGCTGTATAATTCATTTCTTTTCTCGCTCTTTCGTTAAGTTTCCCAATGGTCAATAAATGCATGCAAATAAAAACTCAACCATAGTCATTTCGAAAAATCCTGACGGATCAAGTGGT
>ML812401.1:89038-109385 GCA_009831015.1 Picea engelmannii
AACACACAAAAGGTGTAGGTTTGAGAATATTAACCAAGATGGGTTATGAAAAAGGAAAGGGCCTTGGATGTCGAGGTCAAGGCATTGTAAATCCTATTGAGGTTGAGGAAAGGCCTCGATACTTAGGATTGGGATATGACAAAAGGGACCTTGGAGAGTCTTCCAAGATGGGTTCCAAAACTTTAGAAGCAAGTGATGCTTCGAATGGCCAACTTAAGACATTGCAAGAACACTTCACAAAGGGAAATGGCGCATCACTTCAGGATTGTGGTAGTGAATGTAAGTCGTCTCCAAAGAAAGGTGAAGATCAACATGGAAGGTATAATGGTCATGTTTTTGTTAATTCTCCTTTTGATTACAACAAGCATAATCAAGTAAACCGGAACTTGTGGAAACTTTATCCATGTGCTTATTGTCATTCACCTAAGCATTGTGTTTCCAAGTGTTGGAAGAGACAAAATTTGTACAGGAAACCTATGTCGTCCAGGAAGGAAAAACGACGTAAAGGCTCAAGTCCACAACAGAAGAAGGAGAAGGTTAAACAGGTCTGGATGTCGAAAACTCGTTGTATGTTTTGCAACAAGAGTGGACATCAAAAGACTAGTTGTTGGAAGCTTAATCCAGAGCTTCGTCCAAAGAAGGGCAAGAGGATTTTGCATGCACCCACGAAGGAGGAAGGATTACCAGCGAAGCAAGAAGAACACCGTGAAGGAAAGAAAGTAGTCACTTGGTTCTGCCAGAAGTGGATGTCTCAACTTCATTGTGTTTTGCTTCCGCTGATGTAATCATCTTTCAGAGACAAAGAGCAAGCCGGGTGGCCTATCCCGAGCTTGTCGAGTGGTCAGTAACCTTTTGGGGACCAAAAGGTCTTATTGTGGGGAGGTGTGATCCGAAATCGGATTCAGAAGCCTGTCAGGGCATGAAAAATGCTAAAAAATGAAAGTGCTTAGAATCTGACGAAACTAACACCATTGCGTCCATCTCGTCTTCCTGATTCCGGTGGTATAATTTTTTTGTCAAATGGAGTCCGTATGGAGAAGATATCGCATTCTATCCGCCAAGCCAAACATACAAAATTTTGGATGCTGACTGTACCAGTCCGTACAGTCCGTACAGGACATGTGTCAGTCCGTACGATGACACGTGGCAGGTCCGTACAGCTGACATGGCGAATTCAGATTGCGACACATGGCATCATCGGAAGGTGACACGTGTCAGGCTGATTTGGCATTTTTGGCATGCAGTTGGACCAATCCTGAAGTGACACATGTCACCACTGGAAGGGTGACACATGTCACAGGTGACGTTAACGATGATGTGGCAGTGCTGACTAGGCATACAGAAAGTGTCATGGAAAGGTACGAAAGCTGATGTGGTGAAGTGACGTGGCAGTACGGCTCTGACATGTGGACCAATCGGATGTCGACACGTCGCAGTTTGTTGGCAAGTGATTGGGTGCCACGTGGCCCAATCACGGGCTACCACGTGGCACCCCGGTTTTGGCTAATATGGTTTTGTCAAAAGTTTTTTTGAGTTCGGGGGATTCGAACCCCGGACCTCCCCAACCGGCTACGTCTTTATAAAGTCTGCCAACCACTATGCCAAACATTATTTCTTATAAAATGTATGTAAAAGAATATATAAGAGTTCATTTTACATATTGATTGGCGCAGGGTTATGTTAAGCCCGTTGTGTTATGGAGCTGCATATGACCAGCTAAGGGAGCGCGCGCTCGGATGGAGGGGGCTAAGCCCGTTTTCAACTATAATATAGTTAGGAAAGTGGGTTTTCAACCAATTTATGGTTTTTTAATTAATTAAAGCCATTTTTAATGTAATTAACTCATTTTTAGGAGTTATTGGGCATTTTTAGAGCCTAAATTCGTGGAGGAAGTTGGAGATGGATAACCAACTTCCCAACTATTTAACCAAGGCCATGTTGAGGCCATGGGGACATATTTTGAGAGAAATTCATAGCAGAGATGTTGAGGCAAGCCAAGTCAAAGCCAGTTTGAGGCAGGGAAGCTGTTGAGGAGGAGATGCTGTCGGACGATTTTTGAGAGCTCCGGACATCCGTTTCACGTGCCGTCTTTTTTGCATGATTCTAGAGATCTGGGTGAACATGACCAGATCAGTCTGGAAGCCATTCAGCATTGTAATGATGTACCATTGAGATTTCTAAAAGAAATAAAGAAGCCTCCCCCACAGAGAAAAGGCCCGGAGATGTAGGCAAAGTTGTGTCGAACTCCGTTATCAAACTTGTGCATTATGGTTTGTTGTTCTTTATTGCATTTCAGATTTGCATATATGTCTATGGCTGTATAATTCATTTCTTTTCTCGCTCTTTCGTTAAGTTTCCCAATGGTCAATAAATGCATGCAAATAAAAACTCAACCATAGCCATTTCAAAAAATCCTGACGGATCATTGACGTGGAACTCAATGCCACCGTTGCTACCACCAAGCTCCAGTCTGGTAAACCAGATGAGCCAGAAGAAGGAGAGCGCCTCTTCCATTCACATATGTGGATAAAAGTCACCCCACTGCACTTCATCATTGATAGTGGTAGCTAGAAGAACCTCATCTCAACAGAGGTCATTAAGCGACTGGCCCTGCTGACAACGCCGCACCCACAAACCTACACAATTGGATGGCTCCGCCAAGGAAGTGATATTCACGTCAGCCAACAGTGTCAACTTTCATATGACATCAAGCCCTTCAAAGATGAGGTATTATGTGATGTTGATCCTCTCGAAGTTTGTGATGTTCTTTTGGGCCAACCTTATTTATGGAAATGTCACATTGTGTATGATTCTAGGCCTCGTAGTGTTATTATTACTTTGAACATGAAATTATACAGGATACCCAAGGCAGTCCCACCTAGTGCTATTTCTTTGATCTCTGCTAAGAAATGTAGAAAGGTCATCTCTCAGACGGGGAAGTTTGTCTTCTTCATGATTTTCTCTTAGAATAAGCGTAATATCACAGCCACATCTAGGGTCTCTGCGACTGACCTATCCACACACTAGAAGCAAGTAGATAAGGTTGTGGAAGCATACTTAGATATCTTCTCCTCACCTACAGGGGTACCTCTGCACTGCCAGGTCAAGCACCCCATCAATCTGACCCCCGATGCACCTCTACCCAATGGGCCAGTCTATCATGGCTTTCTGTTAGAGAATGAGGAGATCAAGCGACAGATCCAAGAACTGCTCCACAATGGGCACATGCATCCCATCTCATCTCCTTGTGGGAGCCAAATCGTGCTGATACAGAAGAAAGATGGAACCTGACGACTCTGCATTGATTACCAGGTTCTGAATAAAATCATAGTAAGAAATCGGTACCCGATTCCCTGAATCGACAACCTCTTTCATCAACTCACGGGGGTCAAATATTTCAGTAATATTGATCTGAAGTATGGTTACTACCAGGTCCTGATAGAACAAATAGAAGTATGGAAGACCGCCTTCAAGTCAAAGGAAGGATTTTTTGAATGGTTGGTCATGCCCTTTGGTTTGACAAATGCTCCAGCCACTTTCATGAGGATGATGGACGATATCCTATGACCATTCACCAATACTTTTGTAGAGGTGTATCTGGATGACATTCTCATTTACAACAAGACTTGGGCCAAACACTTGCAGCATATTCAACAAGTTTTGCACACCTTGCGGCAACACAAGCTATACACAAACTTGGAAAAATTCTCCTTCGGCATGGACATCATCCATTACCTGGGCTACATCATTGATCAACATGGCGTACATGTGGATCCAACCAAGGTCCAAGTCATCCATGACTGGCCAACCCCAACCACACTCACTGAACTTCGTAGCTTCTTGGGCCTTGCCAATTTCTACCACAGGTTCGTGTTGGGATTATCCCATATTGCATGGGACCTCAACCAAATAAACATGGGTGGTGGTAAGGAGAAATTTGCGTGGGGCCAATCCCAACAACAAGCGTTTAATTATTTGAAGCAACGCTTGTGATTATCCTGAGTAATTTCATTACCATACCTATAAAAACCCTTTGAGATCGAGACAGATGCTTCAGACTATCTTGTGGGCGCCATTCTCACTCAACACGACCACCTCGTGGCCTATCATAGTGAGACACTATCAGATGTTGTCCGTAAGTACCCTACTCATGAAAAATAAATGTATTCCATTGTGCAAGCCTACCGCTAATGGAGACATTACATTCTTGGGAAGGAGCCAATCATCCACACTAATCATAAGCCATTGCAGTTCATGCAGACACAGGGAAAATTGCAGAATGATGGCCATCAAAAAGTGGTCCACATACTTGCAACAATTCTACCTCAACATTAAGTATGAAACAAGAAGCACCAATTACGTCGTTGATTGCCTCAGCAGATTGCCAGTTGTGACACTCACCACGGTGCTAGACTCTTGCGGCCATGAGACCTTTGGATGGCCCCAACTTTATGACACAGACCCGTACTTCACCACCACCTACCAAATGTTGGGTGCAAATGCAGTTGTCAATAATTTTCATCTTTAGGATGGGTTGTTGTGTTGTTTGGGTCATATCTGTGTTCCATCAAGCGAGCGATTGAATCTGATCTGGGAAGCCCACTACAGTCAGGTGGCAGGACACTTCATCACCGAAAATACAGTGGCAATGCTACAAAAACATTTCTACTAGCCGAAAATTCGATAGGAGGTCAACAAGTATATCAGGTCTTGCACTGCCTAAGCTATTGCCAAATCAACCACTAAGAAACAGGGCCTATACACCCCTCTTACTACTCCTGACAGGCCATGGGAATCCATCTCAATGGACTACATGTCGGGCCTCCCGTCCACCAAGTGGAGAAATGACTGTGTTTTTGTGGTTTTTGATCGCTTTTTTAAGATGGTGATTCTGGTTGCTTGGAAGAAGAGAATCACAACAGAGGCCACTGCCAAACTCTTCTCTGAATGAGTCTGGGTACATTTTGGAATTCCACAAACCATTGTCTCAGATCAACACAGTCGATTTCTTTGCACATTTTGGTTGAGCCTCTGGTCACTGCTGGACACCAAGCTCACCAAATCCACAACCTTCCAACCCCAGATAGATGTCCAAACCGAGGTTGTAAATCGAATGATTGTGCATATCCTTCTCATGTATAATTCAAATCACCCTCACACATGGGATGAGAGCCTTCCCTATGTCCAACATAGTTACAACCGATACCTGCATAGCTAAATTGACCACATCCCCTTTCAGGCGGGGTTGGGATTCCAACCATTGGGTTCCATAGATGTTGCACTTCCCCTTGCGGTCACCTCGATCGACTCATCTCCTACTCCAACTGAATCTGACAAAGCCACTCGGTTCATTGAGTGGATCCAACACATCCGCCAATAGGTTCAGGATATCCTACAAAATTCCAATGACAAGTACAAACAACGCCATGATCAACATCGGGTGCCACATAAGTTTCAGGTGGGCGACAAAGTTTGGTTTCACTTGCAGAAAGAATGCCTTATAGGACCCCATCAGAAGCTTCGCCCACTCCATTATGGGTTGTACATTATCACCAAGGTCATGGGGGATAATTATTTTAAGCTCAACATTCTTCCTTTCTTTGGCCTGCACCCAGTGTTCAACGTGGATCTCCTTCGCCCTTATTTCCCACCATTATTGGACACCTCAATAGTAGCAGAACAACTGACACCAACAAAGCTCAACCCCGACTACATACAACAGGCATCCAATGATCAGATTGTGGACACACAGATCAAGGGCACTCGACAGTAAATGATCCAACTTTATCGAGTCATCAAAGAAGGGCAGCTCTTGCACCAAGACAAGTGGCTCACCTGGGGCCAAATTCAATAGAAATTTCCTCATCTGATAGGGGACCTCAAAACAATGGATAACATTTCTTCCTAAGGAGGGAGGATTGATCAAGATGGATATTGGTGGCCACCCACCTTTTCCAACTAGCTCAAAGTAATTTTTTGGCAATTTTGGTAATTTACTATTTTTAGCAGTTTTCACTTCTGAAGCTGTTTTGAGGCCCTAAACGATGTTTTTTGAGGAAATGGGTTTGTAATATGTAACTTTCTTCGATATTGCACCTAAAATTAATCTCCTTGATGATACCTTCCCAATGGGATATCATATGCCTAAAACGGATATCGTATGCAAAAGTTACGACCTCTGGAAGCTGATGTACTAACTTACCCAAATGGGGCCCACATGACTTTTGGCGCTTCATCTCCTAGGGTTAGATTTTTGGATGTCTAGGGTTTTTGACATTCCTTATTATTGTAAAAAGGTCTTCAGAGCCTCATTGTAATTATCTTCTTGCGAATGACCACAGTCGTCACATTTCTTCTCAAAGATAACCCGTCACCATTCCTACAAGCTTATTTTCGTTGCATTTTGCAGTCTTCAGAGTATTTCGTTATTGAATAGAAAACTAGTTTTACTGTATCTCTGTTATTTTGTGTTAAGTACCTATTAATAATCTGTATTTATTTCATTCTACTCATAAAATCTAGATCACAAGGTTATGCGAAATCATTCCAATAGTTGTAAGGGTGTTTAGACTATTGTTCTTTCATATTAAAATGTGATTATTAACTGGCGACTTATCGTGTGTCCTTAATTAATTAATGCTTGATGGATTGACCAACTTTCATATAGCGACTTGGAATGGTATTGAACCTTGAATGAGCGAATTATTTCCTCATGCTACCAAGATATGTCAGTGCAAGATCATTAAATAGATTAGATTCTATTTTTCCACCTTTATGTGCTATTATATGATCACAATATTACTTAGAATCTATTTCACCTCTTGTATTGAGGTTATGTGATCATTTTATTACTTAAATGTTACTAGCCACTGATCTTGTTGAGTTATTCCTTGTGCAGACCAGTTTATTGTGTCACTTGTTGATGTGGAGTTGACTTCTTTCCCTTATAAATTTTGATGGTTATATTTTATACCTTTGTGCAATTAAAGGTAACGCTTGTGGTTACACTGCGACGATGTTTAGCTTGATTAATAGCAGGGTGTCTTCGTTAACATAATTATTATAATAAATTTTGGGACCTCGTGTGCCACAAATGTTATGTCATGCTTGATGGTTTATAGATTTCTTATATATGCACCTTCTTTTACCATTGCGTTGTCACAATGTGGAAGTATGATCCCTTATGATTGGATCATTGCATGCATTGGTCGACAAGTGAATTTGTAACCAGACATTAGATCATATGTTTACATAATAATGATGTTGCCTATTTTAATTGGTGAAGGACTAGATCACGCTCCATGTAATTTATATGTTACGTGAATTGGATTACTAGAATTTTTGTGCATGTATGTTCGTTGATGATGTTCCTTAGCTTAGACAATTATATTCTTGTTGGAGTAAATGTCAGAGTAAATGTCAGAGTAAATGTTAGTAAATTGCTTCAAGCTTCTCGATGTTCTTTTATGTTGTGTTTTTTATATTGATTTGCTACGTGAATTTCTTTCATTATGATATCGTCGAGTTGTGTCACTACGAATTGTTGTTGATGTTATTTCCCTTTTGTTTTAAAAATAAAAAAGGTGTTACCTATTGTACGTCGTATGTGTCGTAACGGTGAGGGTTGTTATCACATTTTTCCATTCAAGTGCATTGAATGTGAAATACAAGACCTCAGAAAAAAACTTGAAAGGTATCATTGAATTCTTTTAATCTTTCGATTTTAATTAATAGTGTTAATGCTAATTATAAGGTAGCAACGGAAGAAGAAGGATAATCATGAGCAAACCTTACAACCAATAGATTTGTGATAGAGAAAACAAAGTTGGTGGTAGAACCTTGTAGCAGGGATGTTGTAGATACTCCCAGTTGAAGATTGGAAGTTGGAAGGAAGGAGTTCAAGAGGATTTCTCTATAGAAAGTAAGTAAGTGCATAATCCAAAGAAGAGTAGAGGATTGCTCAGAAGGTTCCATAGTAGAGAACCAATGATACCAAAAGGCCATAGTTCAGGGGAATATTGGGGAGGTATTAGGTAGTAGGTAGAGGATAACTTTTACAGAGGCTTGATGAAACTCACAATGGACTAGGATAAGTTCATAAGAGAAGAGATGAAAATGAGTACTAATGGTCATTATAGAGGTCCGGGAAGAAGCTATAGTAGAAGAAAGGAGGATTCCAAGGAAAATGGCATAAAGAGGATGAGTCAAGAGGATCTTGACATAGGATTGGCTGAGTTAAGAGAACAAATCAGTTACATTAGACAACTGCTACATATGAGGATTGAGGAAAACCAAAGATAAGGATGGAATGTAAGGAAGAGATTCAAGTGGCCTATGATGCAATTATTTTCAAGGAATATGAGGAGAATCTTGAGGATCTTGAAGCACAGGTTGATTTCTTGGCTAAAGAAGGAGAAACACATGGGAGATGAGTTCATGCAGAGGTCACTTGCAGAGGAAGGAGTTCACTTATGTGGACTAGAGAAAGGATTAGTACTTGATGAGGATGATGATAAATTAGAGATACCTATTAAGAGTCTCCTGGGCTATGTGGAGAGTTCATATCAACATGAGGATGTGCTGACAGAGGAAGGAAATGAGGTTGAGTAGTTTTATGTTTTTAAATATGACATTTTGTGTATGTTTGCAGGTACTAAAGAAATATAAGGAAGACATATTCATAATTCTATCACATGAGAAGAAGAGACAACATTGTCTCATGATGATGATCAGTACCTAGATCACTTTTTGTTAAGTGATACAAAGATGGAGGAGAAATTGCAAGAACTTGTTGTTGTAGAGAACACAAAAGAATTTGAAGGACAACACTTTGATACAATGCTTACAAGGTTTGATGAATAACTAAGGATGCTTGAGGATTGGTTGATCAATCCAAGGATTGATGAAGAAGACTGTATAAATGCGAGAAAGAATCATAAATATATAATTCAATTTTTTTCATAGGAGTTGAATATATCAAATTCTTTGAGATGGAGATATGAAGAAAACATGCAACAACCAATCAAGAATAACATCAACAAATTTTAGCAACAAGTTTGCAGTAGTATGTACCAGCTAGGGTATAGATTGGAAATGGAGATTGAAGAAATGAGGATGTTGATGGTGAAGGTGTATCAGAGAAGACATACTAAAGTAAGGAATATTTACATCAATAGAGAAAATGGATAGTTGTAGGTAACAAAAATGCAACAAGACAGTGAGGAAAGTAAGAAACAACATAAAGTTTGCGATCCAGGAGGAGTTTAGTGATGGAACTCATGATTAGGTGATCATGAAAACCTTTTTTTTCCTTGGGAGTATGATGTAGGAGCACCCTTCTTCCAAAATAAAGCATGTTTGACTAGGCCTGGGTAGTCTTGAGTTTACCAAGGAAGTTGGTTCCCTAAACATGTAATTTCGAATTTTCTATGTTTAGTTCTAAAAGACCACATAAGATAGGGTTTTTTTAATTGAGTTTAATCAGATATGCCTATGATAGTAGATCTTGAGAAAGGTGAGGCTTAGAAGAGATTTTATGGATTCTTGTGTATTTTGTGGATCCTAGAGGGATCTTAGGATGTAAATTAGGATCTGAACCGAAATTGGTTTCAATACAATGTGTATATATGCATTGTAAGCCTATGAGAATAGTGTGGCCAATTGAATGTAAATTAGGCCAGAAAGGCAAGGAAGGCCTTATGTAAATTCATGTACAGTGAGTGTGCATAATATAGATGGAATATTATGGATGTTTCTGTGATATGATGAATTGAGTGGATAAGAACCTATGTTAATTTTGTGATTCTATGTCCTTTGTATATTTCTTGAGATCGTGTGTGCAAGTGTGATAGCGTGGTAGAAAAGAGAGGAATCATGATCAAATTCCTCACAATTTTTTTGGAGAAAGCCATTTACCAGCCGAGAGAAATGAAGGTCATTGAACATTGATCAACAATTCAAACTTATCATTGAATATTCAAGTCGAAGGATTGTATTATGGAGGAGGAATAGTCTTGAGACATAATATCTTGATCGAGATCAATATTGATCATCAATCTTCATCGAATCAGAAACAAAAGAGGAAGAGTGAAGTCTAGAAGTTCTGACATCCAACAACCGGGGGACAAAATAAAATCTGAACGTCGATCCCAAAGTGAGATCAATGACTGATAATGAGATCCAATAACAAAGGTGTTCGCTAGTTAAGTATCGGGTCAAAACAAGAAGGACTTAAGTGCAAAGAGAAGTCAGAAAATCTAGTGTCTAATACACATGGTGGTAATCCATTGAAGAGGAATATCAATGGTGATCGAAAGCACCCCAAAAGTGTGGTTGAGATAAAATATCTAACCTTCCAATTAAAAAAATGATCAACTATTCAGAGGAGATTGGATCAAAGAAAGTGATCAGGATTTAACCTATTGGATAGGGTACAGGGAAATCCCAAGTGTAGAGAGAAGTCTGATAGTCCGATACCAACATATGTTAGCGTAAGTATGCAACCACTAAAAGAGTAACACATGTACCAAACGAAGGATGACATGTGTCAGTTTCCATTCAACAGTTGGAGCATGTGAAAGTCACAGATCGAGGTGACATGTGGCAGATCCATGTCAATAGTTCCACGTGGTTATTGACACATCATATCAGATTGGGTCTTGGGAGTGTGTGGTAATTCAAAACATTTCAATGGTCTGGTGATGATTGATATCAAGTTGACGATAGGCTCTGGTTGACACACAACTTGCATGGAGTCCATGTTAAAGGAAAATCGATGGTCCAAAAGAAGACCACGAGATCAACGGACGAGATTCTATCGTCCACCAGATTGCGACGAGAAGGGAGTAAGTCCACATTGTTTTGGGAAGGTCTGACATATGATAAGGTCGATGGTTCCATTGCACAATCACATGTGGATGAGTGCCCATATTTTAAGCACTATGAATAATTCAGGATCATAGTCCAGTGCCATGTGGATGGATAAAGCACTAAGAGGTTTGGTGTGAGAATTGATAATTTTGGGCCTATGAAAGAATCGAGGGAAAATCAATATTGAATTTGTGCAAAGTTTTATTATAAATTTTCACCTATGGGTACTGAGATCCCCGAGGGGGGATTTCATCATCATGTCAGTACATTACCGGACCACGCTTTGAGCAGAGGATGCTTCACATCTTATTTGGTGGTTTGGGATTCTGGTATCAATTTTCATTTTCAGTTTGGATGAGTCGATGTAGCATCAGGTTGTGATGGCATTACTTGAGGACAAACAATCTTTGGGAAGGGAGGATTTTTCATGTCCCCATTTTTAGATTCCCTTGTTCGGCATTGGAAATGACTTATGCGGCTTGTCAATGAATAAAAAGGGAGTCAAAATGTTTTTTTAATGTCACTTGGTTAGGAGATGTTATGTATTTAAAGCGACATTAGATTAATAAGTTACTTATATATTATTAAAAGTTACTTTTAATAATAAATTGAAATAAAAAGGGGGATAAGGGTCATATTTGATTTAGTAAAAAAGGGGACAAGGGTTACATTTGATTTGGTAAAAAAATGGGAAAGTTCTAGAAGACATGGAGAAAAGATAAAATGAGGGGTATAGCCTCACTTTGGATTATGATTTGATCTATCATTTTGGAAGTTCTCTTGGATCCATAGTTTCATCAGGGTTTATAAAAACCCTTCCACTATTGGTTTGGTTTTGGTGGTGCAATATCCACCCTAGCTAGACAAGATGGGAATCTACCCAAGATTTCCATTAGAGCTTAGACGAGAGGGAAATTTCGTCAAGGATTTCCATTGGATCTTCAACTATGGGGTTTGGTTTGAAAAATGAGGAAGATCGACTTGCGTAGAAGATTGGATGGAACTTTCCAGAGGATATTGATCCCAGGTTTTTGCAGGTGCATTAGAAGGTTTCAGGAAATCCATACCAAGAGTCACCCCCGCAGGTTGAGAATAGGGTGTCCTACGAGGCCCTGCTTGATTTCTAGCCTCATCACACAAGAACCCACGTGTTTTTCAATTGCGTCTTACAAGGAACACTATGATCTGATGAGCATAGTTGTTTGGTACGAGTGGCTAGAGTGTTGCAAGAGGTTTCTAAGGAGTAGATCGGTGCCACATAGTAGAGGGTTTGATGATCCAGAAGAGGACACATCACTTCTTGAGGATGTTTTTTCATCATTACTAGGTTTCTTGATTTTTTGTTAGTAGATGTTGCAACTGCCTAGTAGCCATTAGATTTGAGTGTTTAGGAGGGATATAACAATTGTTTTTACAACCAATAAATATCTTTGTATTGTTGTGATTTGGGTTTTCAATTCATAATAATATTTCATGGTTATCTTCTATATTGTTTGTGTAATGGGTGCATGTAATATATTTGGAAATATTAATAACCTTCAGACATATGCAAATTATTTATAAGAAATTTCCAACAACCCTAATATAAAGTGTTTGACAAAATTACGCAAAGAGAAACAATAATTTGGACAACAAAAATAATATTTCCATGCATCATGTTTGGGGCCATCACACACGCTCTTCCATACCATCGGGCATACATGCTACCATATGCATCCATTCTCCCATCTACTACCCTCATGCATCCATGCTCTCATCCACATCCATTCTCCCATCCACTCCTTTTTCGAGTCCTGACGATCCTTTGGTGGCTCAATCTAACAAATAACGTAAAAAAAAACACAATGAACACTTGAGGAGACGTGATATGAATCCTAGAGTATGTTCATATGTGATGTTACTCCTACATCTACCTACATTACTCCCTCCATTCCCATTTTCAAATTTGAAATTGTTGAATATTGAGAGGAGGGGGTGAGTCAATATTCTTACTTATTTTTTCTTTTTGACAATATTAAACTATAATAACTTTAATGAAGAGAAAAATATCATTCAAAACATATTTGAACACATAACACCAGAGGTTTAACATGGAAATCCATATGGGAAAAAACCACAAAGAAACTTCTTTTAATATGATCTAGGTTCCAACCTATTATTTTAATCTTTGCAAGAACTCAATTGTTGGAGAAACCAATCCCCTTTTCAAATTTTTTCTAGAAACCACTTTCAGGAGACACCAATTCCCTTTTTAAAAAATTTCAAGAACCCACTTACAGGAGATACCAATCCCCTTTTAAAAAATTTGCAAGCACCCACTTGTCAGGCACCAACTTATTACTCATATTAGGACACCAATCCTCAACCTTGCACCACCCTTCCACTCTGAATTAAATAAGTTATTCAATGCTCGATCAATCAAAAGATATCACACAATCGATATCATCTTTTCCATTCTTGTAGATGTTATTCCTAAAATTATGCTATTCCTATAGATTGGATTTTCCCATAATCTGTTATTCCTACAATTATGTTTTTCCCATAATATAATATTCCCATAGATCTATTTTTCCCATAATATTCTATTCCTGTAGATATTCTTTTCCCATAATATGTTATTCTTGTAAATATTCTTTTCCCGTAATCTCTTATTCCCGTAGATCTACTTTTCCTGTAACTACAGATCTATTTTTCTTGTAACTATATATATGTTTTTCCTATAACTACAGATCTATTTTTCCTGTAACTATAGATTTGTTTTTCTTGTAACTATAGATCTATTTTTCTTGTAACTGTTGTTATTTTAGAATATAATATTCCTGCATTTATTTATGAATATGACCATTAAATCTTCATTCTATCAAACCGTCTCATAGAATAGAGGTTTTACACACTCCTCAAGGCTCCCAAAATAGAGTCATTTCATACCTCACAACATGGAAAAATTGCTTCATTACAGTCAAGAATAATATTTATTTAGGGTTAAATCACATACCTTTCATATTACAATTTAAATTCAGAAACCCTTCTGCAGTCTAATTTCCATCTTTCTAATATTCAATATATTTTCACTCTTTCTTATTACCATTCTTTCTCCTCTCATATACTCCTTGGCCCTAACTCATATCTACTCCTTCATTGGTTCAGACTCTTCAATTTGATAAAATATATATATTAGTTCATGTAGTGGTTTCACTTCGCATAGAAAAATAAATACATGGTATGAGCCCATAGTATTTTTATTGAATATTTCAAGACCTTGACCATGTCAATAAATCATTTTGGATTTCTTTCCATAAATAAAGTAACTTGCTCCGTGAAATCATTATTATCAGAATCCTGATTTCTTGCATTCAACACATTATTACAACAATTTCATTTATTACTGGAATTTCAGTTATTACTAAAATCTCGAATTCCTACAGTCAAAAAATTATTACTAGAATTTCAGTTATAACTAAAATTTTGAATTCCTGCAATTCAACAGTTATTACCAGAATCCTGAATTCCTATAGAAAAACATGCCAAAGATGCACATACTGACAGCTACACTACATCACTCAAACACTGACCTCAATAAAATATCATCAATACTACCACATGAGAAAATACTTTTACATAAATGACACATCACTGACACACTTGCAACCTCTTTGACATCAATGACATTATTTCTCAACAATATCCCCCTTTTTCATTGATGACAACCTAGTAAAACCAAAACCGTTTACCAGACTGCTCACTTGCTTGAAATAATTCTATACTCTGTTGCTGACATACTCCCCTTGTCACTGTACTACTGAAGCCACATGTATTTACTATTACTCTCTGCCTTTGAAACCAACGAAGAAAGGAACATTCTTCATGACTAAGTACACCGTTTTGGAGTAGGGAATGCTCCCCCTTTGACTGGGCTACCTTCTCTTGCTTTCTGAAATTTCTTCCCCTATCATTATGCTTCATCTTATTCTACATAGTTCCTTTTGTTTTTATACTCCCCCTTAGGTTGTTATTCAATAGTGCACCTAGGAAGGGGTGAACTACGATTATATAATGTTTCTTTTACTGAAGGATGGAAGAAAATATCTCTCCCAACCTTTGTATGATATACTCCAAATATTCTCTAGGTAATGGTTTAGTAAAGATGTCTATAATTTTCTCTTTTGAGGGAACATACTCTAATCTAAAAAATTTATCTTGAACCTATTCTCTGAGAAAATAATGCTTGATGGGAGTGTGTTTGGTATTAGAGTGTTGAACATGATTTTTAGAAATGTTAATTGCACTCATTCTATCACATAAAATAGAAACGGGTTGATCACAAGGTACCAAAATATCATTGAGATTGTTTTTGATCCATAACACTTGAGTACAACATGATGTTGTTCCTATGTACTTTGTTTCATCTATGCATAGATAAATCTTTTTTGTTTTTGTTGAGCTAGGAAACTAAATAGTTTCCAAGAAAAAATGCACCTCCACTGTGCTTTTTCTATCATCAACATTGCCAACCTACTAAGCATCTATATAATCTATGATAGTAATATCTATGTGCTTTTGGTACCAAAAGAAATAATCAATGGTGCCTTGCAAATATCAAAATTTCCTCTTTACTGCATGCACATAAGTTTCTTTGGAATTTTATTGAAATATTCCTACCAAACAAACTTCTTGCATGATATCGAGTCTTGAAGTTTTTAGATAAATTAAACTACCTATCATCGGTATGTACATTGTTTGATCCACCTCTAGAGAATCATCCTCCTTGCCGAGTTTTCAACCTATAATGATAGGAGTGCTCATTGGTGCATAATATTGCATGTAAAACTTTTTCAAGATTGTTGAAATTACTAAGACAACTGAGAGGGGGGGTGAATCAGTTGTTATTGTGCTTAAGCAATTTTAAGTCTATTAATACATTCTTAATCTTTCTTCAAGTGATCATCAACATTATACAACATATGGACAATAAAATAATGAGCATCAGTCACAGATAAGATATACATAGAGACAGATTTTCACGAGGAAACCCATAAAGGGAGAAAACCTCTTCTTCTTCGAAATGATAGGCAGCCTTTTAAGTTCTGTACATCATCTATAATTGAGAACCAACTCAATGTGAGGCTACAACCTCTATTTTGCAAGCTGCAACTTGCTGATTGCACCAACTCTCCGTTTTCTCTAGCACACACTAGAAGGAAGCACCAACTCCCTGGTTTCTCTAGCACCAACTAGAAGGAAGCACCAACTCCTTGGTTTCTCTAGCACCAACTAGAAGGAAGCTACAACTCCCTGTGTTCAAGCACCCACTTGAACCTCTGAGGACACTAGTCCTCCCTAGAACCTCCCTACCTCCCTGAAGTATGAATATGAAATACTGAAACCAATTACAGTGATATAGTGTTCAATAACAACTTACCAGTGTCATCACTGTTCTGCAAGATTTTTGCTACTCAGTCTTCCTCACTATCTTCCAGCATGCATCCACTGCCCATTCTATTCTTCTGCCTTTTGTGCTCTGTGCGCCATTCCCATTCAATTCACCTTTTGTTTCCTATCCATTTCAGTTGCTACACTTCCTCTTTACTTCCTCACACATGCATTACTTCAACTTGACAACAACAACCTCATCACTTCTCTGTGTCATGTTCTTATAGCTTCTGTGCACCTTGTGCATGCAATATGCGCAATGATTCTACATATCTTCACAGTGAGTTCTCTGTCTGATCATCATTACGACTTCTCAACTTCTCTGGCAGTTTTCCCATGCGTTCAGCATCACTGGATGTCATGCTGAGATTCCTTAGCCTCTCTGGCAGTCAAGACTCTTCATCTTCTCTGGCATAGTCGAGCTTATACTTTCTTCTTCAGTTACAAACTTCAACACTCATCCACTTGTCAGTCCCTCTAAGAATCGTCTTCATTTACTGGAAGAAGCTTGGAGACTCTTCAACTCCTCTGGTGATCACACAGAAGTCTCTTCGAATCTTCTGGCAGAAGCCATCAATGGTTTCTAGCAGTTACACTGTGAAGAGAAACATTAGCCCTCTGTTCATACTCAAATTCATCTGCACTGTTGGATTGGCTCCATGGGATCTTGCATTCATTTCGGCATTTTGACATTCGACAATTCGACATTCGTGTGACCAAGTGTCTCGACACTCCCAGTCGTGATCCACAAAACTCCAAAAAGGAGCTTGTCTGCACTAGCTCCTTCCCCCATCTTCCACCAATGTGACCACAGGCTACATCCATTTCACCTTTTTGGTATTTTCGCGAACTTATGACCTTCATCAACCCTGATCGACGTTCCACAATCTCGATGAATTGATGGTCCATATCTCATCGTGAATTCACATCTTGTTGTTCCTTAGATGGAGGTTCTCGTCACTCCAAGTCGCGATAGGCGAGACTCCGAGATGGAGCTTAGATCAACGATCCATAATCTTGGTGTATTGATAGTCTAGATCTCATCGTGAATTCACATCTCGCAATTCCTTAGATGGAGGTTCTCATCACTCCAAGTCGCGATAGGCGAGACTCTGAGATGGAGCTTAGATCAACGGTCCCGAATCTTGGTGTATTGATGGTCCAGATCTCATCGTGAATTCACATCTTGCAATTCCTATGATGAAGGGTCTCATCACTCCAAGTCACGATGGGCGAGACTCCAATATTGTTTCAAAATTTCGCATATCGCGAATTTGAACCTCTTTCCTTTGGATTTCCTGATTTGCGAAACTCCAAAATGGAGTCTTTGTGGTGCTCTGATCTTTTGCCACGAGTCCGTCCCCGATCAATCCTGGATCCAACGTTTCAGGTCATTTGTTCATTTCGCATTTCGTGAGTTGGAAGGATAGAGCACTTCCTTCTTGTGACTTTTTAGTCAGTGGAATGTTGATCTGTGACCACGTGTCCTACCCGAAGATGGACGACCCTCCTTCTTTCAGGATTTTGTATACCTTCTTCTCCTTTCTCTTTAATGAATGTGCAGGTTATCCCTGATCCAACGATGGATGGACCCCACGCTTAGATCGAACACCCGAGATCTATTCTCATCTACTGCGTGCTACTCCTCTCTGAATTCATATCTGACGGTCATGGGGGATTCTGAATAAGATCCAACGTTCACTATTGTTCCTCCTCTTCCATTATCACTGCACTGCTGATCATGCTGATCTTTGCCATCGCTATTCTTTCCATCAATGATAAGCACATACTACCTGTAAAGCATGCCAACCATCCTTTGCGCTATCTCTTCTGATCTTATCAATCTTTCTCTGGAGTGTCTTCCCAAAATACTTTTGGTTCTCGTCTGTTACATTCTTCCTGTACTTGAACCATCATCGTTGTTGTACTTTCCATCAATGAAAAGAATATGTTGCCTGTGAAACATGCCAACAATCTCCCCCTTTGGCGTTGATGGGAACAAAGGCACCTAGATTCTTTTCTCCCCCTTTGACATCAATGTCAAAGAGAACATGCTCCCCCTGAGCTGTTGCAGTATTTTTAGGAGGTAGCAGATATTCAATCAATCAATACAAAACTCCCTCTAACAAGATGAACTTGCTTAGATGTCAGATGGGATGACACCTAGTTTCTGTCAGAGATAATCAAATGGTGTCTTGGCTAGGGGTTTAGTAAAGATGTCTGCTATATGTTCTATGGAATGGATATAATTCAACTGAACAACTCTGTTTGTGACTTGTTCTCTGAGAAAATGGTATTTTATTGGGATATGCTTAGTCTTGGAATGAAGAACAGGATTCTTGGAGACACTAATGGCACTAGTGTTATCATAGTGAATTGTAATTGGATCAGTATAGTTTACCTTCAAATCTGCAAGAGTTTGAATCATCCACAAGATCTGAGTACAGCAAGTAGCAGCAACAATGTACTATGCTTCTGTAGTTTATAAGGAAATAGACCCATGTTTCTTACTAATCCATGCTACCAACGAGTCTCCCAGGAAGAAGGCACCTCCACTGGTGCTCTTTCTTTCATCTACACAATTTTCCCAACCTGCATATGAATAAGCAGTTAACTGAAAATTCTGATTTCTGGGATACCACAGACCATAAGTCATTGTTCCCTTCAAGTATTTGAATATTTTTTTGACAGCTACCAAATGACTTTGTTTAGGAGCAGACTGATAACGACCTACCATTCCAACAACTTGCATTATATCAGGACAGGACGTTGTGATGTACAAAAGACTGCCTATCATTGATCGATATGTCCTTTGATCAACATTGAGTGAAATCTCATCTTTACTGAGCTTGAAACCAACCACCATGGGTGTACTAATAGGAGAGGAGTCCTCCATCTAAAATTTCTTCAACATCTCTTTCAAGTATTTTTCTTGAGATATAAAAATTCTGCAGAACTCTGTTTTACTTGTAAGCCAAGAAAATATGACAGTTCTCCTATCATGGACATCTCAAATTCTGTTTGCATAGAGTTAGCAAACCACTGGATAGATGATTCATTAGTGCACCCAAAATTAATAACATCTACAAAAACCAAAACAACTAATAAATTATCACCTTCAGACTTAATGTAAAGGTTGTTGTCAACAATACCTTTCTTGAATCCTTTATCTTGTAAAAAATTGTCCAATCTATAATACCAAGCTCGTGGTTCTTGTTTCAGTCCATATAAGGCCTTCTTCATCTTGAAAACATTATTAGGATTATCTGTCAATGAGAATCCTTCAGGTTGCTCCATATATACTTCTTCCTCTAGATCTCCATTAAGAAATGCTGACTTAACATCCATCTGATAAACTTTAAAGTTCTTGTGACATGAATAAGCAAGAAACATTCTGATAGCTTCCAATCTTGCCACTGGTGCAAAAGTTTCATCAAAGTACCGATATTCAACTTGTGCATACCCTTTACAGACCAATCTGGCTTTATTTCTAACAACTTGTCATTTTTCATTCATTTTATTCTTGAACACCCATTTGGAACCTATTACATTTTTATCTTCAGATCTAGGGACAAGCTCCCAAGTATTGTTCTTCTCAATTTGATCAAGCTCTTCATTCATTGCTCTAATCCCATTATCATCTTCGCTAGCTTCCTCAAAAATTTTAGGTTCAGTCATAGATAAAAAGGCAACATGAGATTGTTCTGAGTCTTTAATCAAGTTCCTTCTTGTCTGAACTCCTTTATTTATATCTCCAATTATTTGATTTTCATGATGATTCTTTCTAATAATTCTGAGAGGTGATTTTGCTTCTTTCTGCTAATTTGTGTTAGTCTAAGTATTCGTATCTTCATCTGATTCAGATTCTTCCTTTTCTAATCCTTGGACCTGTTCATATTCATCTTCAACTATATCTCATGTTCATGGTTCAACACTGCTTACATTTCTGACTGGGATTTCTTCATCAACTTTTATGTCTATACAATCAACTAGTTTGTGCAGTCTCTTATTGTAGCATCTGTACCCTTTACCATTTGTAGCATAACCC
>ML812401.1:113411-123641 GCA_009831015.1 Picea engelmannii
CCCTGGTTTCTCTAGCACCAACTAGAAGGAAGCACCAACTCCCTGGTTTCTCTAGCACCAACTAGAAGGAAGCTACAACTCCCTGTGTTCAAGCACCCACTTGAACCTCTGAGGACACCAGTCCTCCCTAGCACCTCCCTACCTCCCTGAAGTATGACTATGAAATACTAAAACCAATTACAGTGATATAGTGTTCAATAACAGCTTACCAATCTCATCACTGTTCTGTAAGATTTTTTCTGCTCAGTCTTCCTCACTGCCTTTCAGCATGCATCCACTGCCCATTCTATTCTTCTGCCTTTTGTGCTCTATGTGCCATTCCAATTCAATTCACCTTTTGTTTCCTATCCATTTCAACTGCTTCACCTCCTCTTTACTTCCTCACACATGCATTACTTCACCTCGGAAACAACAACCTCATCACTTCTTTGTGTCGTGTTCTTATAGCTTCTGTGCACCTTGTGCATGCAATATGCGCAATGCTTCTACATCTCTTCACAATAAGTGCTATGTCTGATCATCATTAATACTTCTCAGCTTCTCTGGTAGTTTTTCCACACGTTCAACATCACTAGATGTCATGCTAAGATTCCTCAGCCTCTCTGGCAGTCGAGACTCTTCATCTTCTCTAGCATAGTCAAGCTTATACTTTTTGCTTCAGTTACAAACTTCAATGCTCATCCACTTGTCAGTCCCTCTAAGAATCGTCTTCATTTACTAGAAGAAGCTTGGAGACTCTTCAGCTCCTCTGGTGATCACACAAAAGTCTCTTCGAATCTTCTGGCATAAACCATCAATGGTTTCTAGCAGTTACACTGTGAAGAGCAACATTATCCCTCCGATCATACTCAAATTCACCTGCACCGTTGGATTGGTTCCATGGAATCTTGCATTCATTTTGGCATTTCAGAATTCGTGTGACCAAGTGTCTCAACACTCCCAGTCGCGATCCTCAAAACTCCAAAAAGGAGCTTGTCTGCACTAGCTCCTTCCCCCATCTTCCACCGATGTGACCATAGGCTACATCCATTTCACCTTTTCGGTATTTTTGTGAACTTATGAACTTCATTGACCCTGATCAACAGTCCATGATCTTGATGAATTGACGGTCCAGATCTCATCGTGAATTCACATCTCATTGTTCCTTAGATGGAGGTTCTCGTCAGTCCAAGTCGCGATATGTGAGACTCTGAGATGGAGCTTAGATCAATGGTCCAAAATCTCAGTGTATTGACGGTCTATATCTCATCGTGAATTCACATTTCTCAATTCCTTAGATGGAGGTTCTTGTCACTCCAAGTCGCGATAGGCGAGACTCCGAGATGGAGCTTAGATCAACAGTCCAGAATCTTGGTGTATTGAAGGTCCAGATCTCATCATGAATTCGCATCTCGCAATTCCTGTGATGAAGGGTGTCATCACTCCAAGTCACGATAGTCGAGACTCTGAGATTGTTTCGCGATTTTGCATATCGCGAATTTGAACCTCTTTCCTTTGGATTTCCCGATTTGCAAAACTCCAAAATGGAGTCTTTGTGGTGCTCTGATCTTTTGCCACGCATCTGTCCCTGATCAATCCTAGATCCAACGTTTCAGGTCATTTGTCCATTTCTCACTTCGTGAGTTGGAAGGATAGAGCACTTCCTTCTTTTGACTTTTTAATCAGCAGAATGTTGATTTGTGACCACGTGTCTTGCCCGAAGATGGACGATCCTCATTCTTTCAGGATTTTGTATACCCTCTTCTCCTTACTCTTTAATGAATGTGCAGGTTCTCCCTGATCCAATGATGGATGGACCCCGCGCTTAGATCGAATGCCCGAGATCTATTCTCATCTATTGCGTGCTACTCCTCTCTGAATTCATATCTGACGGTCATCAGGGATTCTGAATAAGATCCAATGTTCATTGTTGCTCCTCCTCTTCCATTATCACTGCGCTACTGATCATGCTGATCTTTGCCATCACTATTCTTGCCATCAATGACAAGCACATACTGCTTGTAAAGCATGCCAACCATCCTCTGTGCTATCTCTTCTGATCTTATCGAGCTTGCTCTGCAGCGTCTTCCCAAAATACTTCTAGTTCCCGTCTATTACATTCTTCCTGTACTCAAGCCATCATCACTGTTGTACTTGACATCAATGAAAAGCATACGCTGTCTGTGAAACATGGTAACAAAGATTTATTTGAGGCATTTACTTTGAGAAATGAAAATTCTTTTTTTTGACTTATGAATCTGTAAACCAAGAAAGAATGATAGATATCCTAGCAGTGACATAAAAAACTCTTGTTGCATAGCAAGTGAAAACCGTTGACTCATTAGTTTAGTGTTTCTACAGAAAATTATGTCAACATATACTACAATGATTAGAAAATTATTACCTTCAACCTTGATGTATAGATTACTTTCCGCAGTCCCCTTTTTGAAACCTTGTTGATGCAAATATATGTCTAGTCTATAGTACCAGGATCTTGGTGCCTATTTTCACACATATAGAGAATTCATTAATTTGCAGACATAATCTTTGTTGTTAGATAATTGAAAATACTTTGGCTTCTCCACATAGACTTCTTCCCGTAAATCACCATTTAAAAATGTTGATTTAGCATCCATTTGGTAGACTTCGAATCTTGTATGACAAGTAAAATCTAGAAACATCCCGATTGCTTCAATTATTGCAACATGATAAAATGTTTCTTCAAAATCCACTCCTACTTGAGAATATCCTTTACATACAAGTCTGGCCTTGTTTTTTACTATCTACCCATCTTCATTCAACTTCTTTTTGAAGAACCATTTTGTTCCAATTACATTTTGTTCTTGGGTATTGGCAGGAGGTCCCATGTTTCATTATTTTCTATTTGATCTAGTTTTTCATTCATAGCCTTGACCCAATAATCATTTTGATTTTCTTGTACAAAATTCTTCGGTTCGATCATGGACAATATTGAAAATTTTGCATAGATGGATGTTCCTATAAACTTTCTTCTAGTTTGCACCCCTGTTTCTTTGTTACCAAGAATCTAACTCTCTAGATGATGTTTTTGAACATACCTTGATGGTGTCTTTGGATGTGGTAATTCTACTCTCTCTTCTTATTCTCATTATTCTTTTGATTGATTCTCTTTTAATTCATCCTCTTGGGGTTCATAGTTGATTGGTTCATCATATTGATCATTACTGTGTTGTTGTCTCCCTAGATGAAAAGGTCCCTCATCAACTCTTACATCTACGCTCTCAACTATCTTATGGAGTATCATGTTGTATCACTTGTAGAATTTGCTTCTAGAGGAGTATCCTGTCAAGATACCTTCATCATCTTTGGAGTCAAATTTTCCTAAATGATCCTCTTTCCTTTAAATGTAACATTTTCTTCCAAAAATATTGAAGTGCTTTATTGAGGTTGGTCTTCCATGCCATAGTTCATAGGGGGGTTTTATTGTTTTCTCTTATATGAGATTTATTTATAATGTTGACTATAGCTTGAAAACGTCTCCCCATAAGGTGTTGGGTACTTTTGATTAATCAAGCATGGCTTTGGACATTTCTTGAATTTTTCTATTTAACCTTTCCACTAATCCATTGTGTTGAGGGGTTCTTGCTATTGCAAATTGTCTCTTGATCCCATTTATTTCATAGAAATTATTGAACTCATTAGATGTGTATTCTCCTCCTCTATCTGACCTTAATAATTTAATTCTTAGATCCATTTTTTTCTACCCATGCTTTGAAAATCTTGAAATTTTCAAAGTCTTCAAGCTTATGTTTCAGTAGGCCAACCCATGTCATCCTAGTATAGTCATCAATTAGAAACATGAAATATTTATCACTTCATGGGGATTGTGTTGGAGTGGGTCCACATAGATCTATATGGATTATTTCTAAACTTTTTGTTATAGAATGCTCCTTAGCTTTGAACTAAACTCTTGACTATTTTCCAAATTGACATGATTCGCAGACAACATTTTCAGGTTTGGAATTTTTATGCATATCTTGAACTCCACTTTTTATGCCTAATTTAATCAATTGAATGAAAACGAGATGCCCTAGTCTCTTGTTCCATAACCAAATCTCATCAGTTTTACCCATGAAACAACTTTCTTTTCCTCCTTCCAGTACGTATACATTGTCCGGGGTTCTGATTTCTTTTACAACAAGATTTCTTGAATCAACATTCATTACTTTGCAAGCTATTGAATGAAAAAGAACATTGTATGTTAGATGAAACATTTGGATAACACTAAGAAAATTATGTTTTAGACCATCTACATACAATACATTTCGTGCTTTGGTATTTACCTTCTCCAGTACAACAATCCATTTTCCTCTAATTCTTGCTGGAACATTATTTCCAAAAATAAAACTACCCATTTTTCTTCATTTAAAGATTAAAACTTACTCTTGTTTCTTTCCATATGCTTGGAACATAAACGATCAATATACCATTGATTTTCTTAATTTTTAACATATAGGGATAATCCACATTCTTCTATGCCTTTTCTCTTCTTCTTCCAAATTTTAGTAAAATGTTTTTTCTTATATTGCTTAAAGGAAGACAACATCTTGCTTCTGCATTCATTTTCCCATGTCTAAAAATATTGCAAATGGAGAATTCAATTTCATCCAAAAGAGGGGAAAAATCATCATAAAAGTTTCAAGTTCTAGGCATTTGAGGCAAATAAGATCTATCCTTCACATTTATGATATATCTTTATGCTTTACAATTTATATCCTTGTGTTCAAAGTTATGACATGAAAAAAAAATCCATAGAAAATATTTGGATACCTTGGAGTGAAGAACCTTCTTGAAGGGATTGATATTTTTTTTTGGATTGGTTAAGTTCCGACTTTTGTTGCATCCTTGCTCCATAGTTATTTGTGTGGCTAGTTTGATTTTGTTTTTCCTGATTTTTCCCTTCATCCATTTGTTTTTCAAGATGGTTTCCTTTTCCTTTCAGAATATTGACATAAATTTTGGATTCCTTTGTTCTATATGTGTTGGTGCTTGTCTCTATTAGAAAAATAGGATTGCAAAGAAATAAAATAAAACAAATGCAAAAATAAAACATAGAAGATACATAATGCAATAGAGACACATATATACGTGGTTCACCAGTGTGGGTTGTGTCCAAAAAAGAAATTTCCAGGTCATTCCTTTTATTATTATCCAGCAAATGAAGGGATGCAACCTACAACATACCCACTGTAACTTCCTCATCTTTCTCTCATAGTCTCCTCTCCTAGAATAAAATATTCACTCTCATACACAACCACAATAAAATTCCCTCATAAAAGAGGGTTTCCTTCTAAGGAAAAAAAACCCTAAGATAACTTCTACCATCATATTTTCAATATTATAATGAACCATCCATATTGACTACGAAATTACAATATTTTACAAGGCAATTTTCACCAAATTTTCTCTTCGGGGGTGCAAGCTCCACAACCAACAGTCTCTCCTTTGGTAGCTTCATGAATCTCTTTGTATCCAAGTCCTGTCTTTTCAGCTGGTGATATTTGATTTCTAAGAATTTTGTCCAAAGTTTCATATCCTTTTAATATCTTTATATTTAGATTCATCTGAGCCTCATTTTTCTCTAGATCCTTTCTCAAAGATGCAACTTTTGCTTCTAATCTTTCACAATTGTTATCTTTATCTTTTAACTGGTTCATTAGTATTTCCTCCCTTCTTTTGTCCTCTTTTATATGAGTTTTTAAAAGGACCCTATCTTCATCATTGTCATTTTCTCTTTCCTTGTAGGCATGTAGTTCCTTTTTCAGTTGTTTTTTTGTTTCTCCTAAGACTGTATATTTCCTCTAGAGCACTATTAATTTATCCTTCCATGCCAACCATTGCCTCACCTTCCTTTGTGTCAGTATTCTCTCAATCAAAACTTTAATTTTTACGTTCCATGAAATTGTTTTCATCTTGACTTGGATCAAATTCATATTATTCTTTAGCATTTGAGGAGTTACTACTATCCTCTTTTGAGTAAAATCTTTTCTTCTTTAAAGGATTTTTCTTGTATTGTTTTCTAGATTTATTCTTGCATTTTTCTTTTTTTTCATCAACGTTCTTTTGTTTGTATGGACATTTAGATGCAAGATGACCTATCTTACCACAATTAAAACATTTGAATGGAAACATACCTTTGTATTTTGTATATCCCCTTTGTATCATTCTCACAAAGTTGGCATCTTATCCATCTAAGATGTGGTTGGAGCAGTTATGATATTGTGTTTTTCTGATTTGGCTGATGCCTTGAAAGTAGTTTCTTTTATATCTAGATGCTCTTTCTTGGTCCTCATCTCATAGGAAGTGATTATTCCATGGAGCCTATCCATAGTCATCTTATCTAGACCATGTAATTATTCTATAGCGAACACCTTTGCATCGAGTCTTGAGGGGAGAGATACCAATACCTTTTGAACTACTACAGCTTCATCAAGATTTTCACTTAGCCCTTTCATGGTGTTTACAACCTCATCTACTCTCAAAAAGAAGCTAGCAATGTTCTCATCCTCACCCGTTCTCAATCTTTCAAATTGTGTCTCGTGATCTTGAAGTTTGGCCAACTTAACCTTGGCATCTCCTTCGTAACTGTTTACTAGTTTGTCCCACATATATTTTGTTGATTCATACTACATTACTTTAACACATTATGTTTCTGTAAGTCCACCTAGAATGGCAGTCATATATTTTTCATTGTTGTAGTATTTTTCTTACCAAATTCATCAATTAGAGGAGTTGTTGGGGGCTTGTATCCATCTACCACAATTTTCTAGATTTCCATGCCAAGTGCCATAAGGTAGGTCTTCATTCTGATTTTCCAGAAGGTAAAGTTTGCACCATTGAATAAGGGAGGTCCAGCGGTTGTATAAGAGAGAACTTGACTGACCATTTTTCCTAAAGAATCTTCCTTCCAATTGCTAGGTTGTCACTAAAGGAACCTGCTCTGATACCAATTGTTGAATACTGAGGGCAGGGGGGTGGGAGGGTGGGGTGAATTAGTATTCTTGATTATTTTTTCTTTTTGACAATATTAAACCTATAATAATTGTATTGAACAAAAAATATCATTCAAAACATATCTGAACATAGAACACCAGAGGTTAAATGTGGACACCCATATGGGAAAAAACCACTAAGAAACTTATTTTAATATGATCTAGGATCCAACCTATGATTACAATATTTGCAAGCACCCACTTGTTGGAGACACCAATCCCATTTTCAAAGTTTTTCAAGCACCCACTTGCAAGAGACACCAGTCCCATTTTTAAATTTTTGCAAGCACCCACTTATAGGAGACACCAATCCCCATTTAAAAAATTTTCAAGCACCCACTTTCCAGAAACCAACCTATTAGATAGATGAGGACAACAATCCTCAACTTTGCACCACCTTGTCACCCTGAATTAAATAAGTTATTCAATTTTTTGTCAATCACAAAATCTCACACGACCAATATCATCTTTACCATTCATACAGTTGTTATTCCTGTAGATCGTCTTTTCCCGTAATATTCTATTCTTGTAGATATGTTTTTCCTGTAATATTATTATTCCTGCATATAATTTTTTCACATAATATGCTAATCCTGTAGATCTTATTTTCCCATAATCAACTATTGTTGTAGATTTGCTTTTTCTGTAATATGTTATTTATGTAAATATGATTTCCCCATAATATGGTATTCTTGCATATCTATTTTTCCTGTAACTATAGGTCTATTTTTCCCATGTTTACATATATGTTTTTCCTGTATTTACATATCTATTTTCCTGTAACTACATATTTGTTTTTCCTATAACTACTATTATTTCAGAATATGATATTCATGCAGTTATTTCTGAATATGAMAATTAAATATTCATGCTCTCAAACCTTCTCACAACATAGAGGTTTCACACGCTCCTCAAGAATCCCAAAAAAGAGTCATTCCATACCTCACAACATTGCAGAAATACTTCATTACAATCAATAATAGCATCTATTTAGGGTTAAATCACATACCTTTCATATTGAAATTTAAATTCAAAAGCCCTTCTTTTTTTTTTGATCTTTAGTATAGCCGCACTCTTTATTCTGACCACTCTTTCTCCTTTGATCTACTCCTTGGCCCTAACTTAGATCAACTCTTTCTTCTTCATTGGTTCACACTCTTCAACTTTATAAAATATTTATACTAGTTCTTGTACTAGTTTCACTACCCATAGAAAAATCAATACTATGGTATAATCCCACAATATTTTTCTTGACTATGTCAAGACATTGACCATGTTAATAGATCATTTCAGATTTCCTTCCATAAAAAAAATTAACTTGTTGTGTTAACTCATTATTATCGGAATCCCAAGTTCCCACAGTTAACACATTATTACCATAATTTTAGTTATCTCTAGAATTTCTGTTATTACCAAAATCCCAAATTTCTGCAGTCAACACATTATTAATGGAATTTCAATTATTACAATAATCCCAAATTCCTGCAATTCAACAGTTATTACCGAAATCCTGAATTCCTGTATACAAACATGCCAGAAACTCACATATTAGAAGCTACACTGCATCACTCAACCAATGACCTCAATAACATCTCATCAATACTACCACATCAACAAATACTTTGACATCAATTACACATCATTGACACACTCACAATCTCTTTGAAATCAATGGCAACATTTTATAAACATAAATGAGATGGAATTTTTCTCCTAGGATAAGTTGTACATTACTCCCTCCGAACCCACTTTTAAATTTGAAATGAGTTGGATTTTTTTCTCCTAGGACGATATGTGGGAATCAAGCATGGTCTATTCTCTTGCTATGACATGGAAAGGAGGTGAGGTTGCAGAGACTATGAATAAGTGGTAAATATATGAGTGGATGTTGGACGCAAATATGGATTTTGATGGCTCGAGAATTCTAGAGATACATGATCCCTGAAAGCATCTATTTTTGTTTTTGAATCCCATAACATAACCTCCTCAACGTTTTGTCTAACAGAGGGTCGATAAATATTTTGATGCGACATTCTTTATTTGATTATAATGTCGAGAAATGTAACAGTAAGTTTTTATTTTCCATCTTGGGTCTAAGCGTACTGTACACACAAAGAAAGCATATGCACATAAGGTCAAATTTATGGATAATATTGAATCAAAAATATTGTGATGATTTTGCAACAACTGCAGTGGGGCAACAAAACCATGTAAGTTTAAAAGTGGAATATTCAATTTTTTGTCATACGTTTGAATGCTTTTTTCTTATAGTAAATGGAATTTTGGAATTAATTTTGATGCACCCAACTACGAGGAAATATTATTAATGTAAATGTTTGATGTAAGTCAATTAGTTAGAAAAGTATTAAATGACAATGGAAATTTGTAATTGTGGTTTCATATTGCTTGTGGTTTGTATTTTTTATTCTTGTTAACACCAAGATATCAATTAATTATGAAGTTAATAGTGGACAGTCCCAACCATGACTGTTTTTTTTAGTTTTTTACCCTATCTATGTAATGATGACATCCAAATTATGAACATATTAGTGATGGAATATGGTGAGAACTTAAACTTAAAAAGAAAAAATAGAAGAAGATATACCACTCAAGCAATATATGAAATAGTAAGAAGTTATTGTTCCAAGAGGGGCATTCAAAATAAAAAAAAAACAATGTCATATTTAATGTAAAAGTTTAAAAATAAGGAGAAAGAGATGTGTAATTCCTTTCATGCTCAATCTAGAGTTGACACATGCACATGTAAAAAAAATATAATATTGAATAAATAAATAAATAATTTGGGCTTTAATGTAAAAGTTTAAAAATAAATAGAAAGAGATATGTAATTCCTTTTGTGCTCAACCTAGAGTTGACACATGTACATTTAAAAAAATAATACAACATTGGCTAAATAAAAAAATTGTCAACTTTATGTAAAAAAAAAGATAAATATATATATCGTTAGGTTTAATTAAAAATATTATGATATGTAAACAATCTACGTGTCTTAGTTGTGCTCTCTAAGATATGGTAAAGAGTTATGAGAAATTTCAAGTGAGCTACAATGTAAATATCTCCTCTGACTTTAAATGACTTATTGCATTAGAGATAACTCCAAATGTATCATGCATAATCGACATCAAATATATATATATATATATATATATATATATATATATATATATATATATATATATATATATATATATATATATAT
>ML812402.1:13444-39902 GCA_009831015.1 Picea engelmannii
CGCATGATTACAATATGCATTGGTTCATGCATAAACATAAAAAGAATCGGTGCTTTATATTTATGTGTACACATTGGTTCTTTTTATTTATGTGTACGCATTGGTGATTTTCATTTACGTGTGCGCACTGATGCGTGATACTCAATACCTCACCGGTATGTTTTTACCTATACAAACACCGACAAAAACACCTTTGCTAAAAATTCCACCCACCCACATGTTTTTAGTTATATGGAACATCTGTTAAAACCTCTTCTAAAACATATGCTAGAAATAATGGAGGTGGTAGCAGAGGTTATTTTGAAAATTTCTCAATCTTGTGACACTAATAACCTCTGCTACAAGGTGTTTTCCTTGTAGTGCTAAATTTAAATCAATTCAAATGAAATTCAAAATTTTCATTTATCAAAATATAATATGTCTCAAAATGAAATACAATAATTTTATGAAGTAACATTATAATCCTTTAATTTTGATTCTACTACAAAGATCACACACCAAACATGATTAAAAATAATATTGTAACAACTAATATATATTGTAATGATACTAGTTATGTGCGCAAGGTATGTATGCATAGCTAACACAGACATAACTTATAATAGCTAATATATATTGTAATGATACTAGTGTACGTGAACAAGGTATGTATGCGTAGCTATCACATACATATCTCTTGCATGTACTAATGATAACAACCATCACATCTAATGAATAGTTCCTATGTTCTTTCATCCAATTATGCAAGACAGTAATCATTAAACACAACATCCAATAGTGTTACTAACTAAGTCACAATAATCCAATATGAACTAAACATTACACCAAAATCATCATAAATGAATTAAACAAGCATTTAATACACAAAAGGGACTAAGAAAGGCATTACGTTTGCACTTCTATTTCCCAACAACATTCTCAACTACACCGAATCACCATTCCTCCCTAACCTAATTCCATCTTCCACATCCTAACCTTTCCTATATTGGAATATGTTGGAGCATCAACTATATTGACCTAACCCCAGTTAGAACCCATAAGTAGAAGTGTCAATCATCTCAACCAAGATTCTCTAGCAGAAAATTGTTAGTTTCCATCACACATCTAGGGGAGTGTGACTTAACATATCCCTCCCTTGAATCAGAGTTTCATAGGATAGATGGTGGGAAATACATCCACCCCTCTCGATAGAACTAGGGTCAACACCCTATCATCGACCATATTGTGATGCTATTGTTTTTCTTAGAAAATTGTCATCGAATAACAAATTTGGGAAACTATGGTTCCTGTAAAACCTACACATGTCCAAATATCATAGCAATGTATTGAACCAATAATTAAATAAAAATAATTATCCTTAGCATACCATTTGCCTTTCATTCTTCTATCACATTGATATGTCTATCACTTAGCCCATTTATAATGTAGGTTAGTTTATTAAAACACAAGATCATGCATAACCATATAACTACTTATATGTGATTGTCATGTTACTCATCAATGAACAATGTAAACCAACTAATTTATTTATCATGTGCATGGTACATATTGATTCATTTCAACATATAATCTAGATCAGTATCCACGTACCAAAATATTTCATTTAAAACTTGCATGCTAGAAGTAAATCACACAACATCTATCATTAATCACATAAACAATAACTATTCATAACATTTGCATACAATAATGTCCCATTGTTCTAACAAAGTTCCATAGATAATAAGCAAAGAAATACCAAATAGGTCATAATGAAATTTAGCAATTGAAGTCAAAATAGGGCATTATGTCAAAGTTGGGTAGCTTCGAAATTGAAGAAAATACTTATCTTCCACATTAATGATAGATATAGATGCTACAAAGGGATTTCTTCTCTTAATTATTGATGGGGATTATTTCCTTTGAGCATTAGTACCCCTTTGCTTGAATCATACTGGAGAAGTATATAAATATTGATTAATTATTGGAGGGTTGTTTAACGTTCCTACTATGTAAGCATTAGTGTTTTAGCCACTACAATCCAAGAAATTTTCATATACGAATGAGCTCAAGCCTTGAAGTAGAGAATCATATCTAGTCCTTGTATATCTTCTTGGTGATTAACAATTGGGAAGCTAACTCAGAGTCCTAATGAGTATTTCTTGTTAGCTAGTTGTTTAGTGTGCATGTTACACTAAACAATACTGGGCAATTGATTGGTATATTGCAGACTTGAATGCCTACATAAGAACATGGAGTAGAGAAGTTTGCACTTGGCATTATAGTGTTAGAACAAAAATTGCAGTCATTAGAAGGACATAGGTCTCTATATAAGACAAATAACAAAGATCAAAGATAATTTTGTATAGTATCTATGTTGGTGAAGCAAGTGAGCTATAAGCTCCTCATTTATAAATAATTGGTCCCTCGACTCATACTATAACTTTGTGAATTGGAAGTGGCCATCCCCAGTTATGATTGTAATATAAGAAGGCTCATAAGTCATCAACAAGGGTTTTGTGCTCTGGGTGCAAGTGTAAGACCATTCTGCATCTACCACTTCTAAATTCCCTCCACTTAGGGTTTTCATACTTTTCAATGATGTTGATTCAATATATGTACTAGATCACTTGTATTTCATTTAGAGTGGAATGGAATAAACCCAACCTCCTTCATTGGCTCACAAAAATATGGCCAAATGACAAAGGGTCTGAATATAAAAAACCTCAACTTAAAACCTTATGCCTTTGAACCGACTTATCCACCAGAGTGCAGTCTCCTTATCACTCAACCACCGTTCGATCCTTAAGTATATTTATTCCCTAAGATGCCACAAGAGTGTGTAAAAATTTCACTCAAACTGATACAAAAGAGTATCACCAAGAATATTGTGTTTCTTAACATAAACAATTCATGTATATTTATGTAAATGATTTAACCAAATAAAATAATATTTAATTATACTAAAGTTATCATTTTTCCATCTCAACAATTAAGATCCTATGATAATAGACAAGTTAGGAATAAGCAAGCTTGCTAATTATTCCAAATGGAAATAAAACTAAATGTTACTCTATAGCAAAATCAAAACATCTAGAATGTTTTTCAACAATGTTAACAATAACCCACTTTTCATACTTGCATATACAAATTTATAAAAAAGTCTAGAAGCAACAAATGTGATGGAAATTATAGCAAAATCAAATCACATATAGCATGCTATTCAATAATGTTATGTTATTCAACAATGTTAAGAATAACCCACTTGTCATGCTTGCATATGTATATATAACTTTATACAAAAGTCTAGAAGCAATAAATGTGATGGAAATTAAAGACAATAGGTAAAAATCATGCTAAGCAAACCATTATTATACATATGATGCCATTATTATACATATGATGAGACAAGAAGCTTCAATTAACATGTTGCGTTTTCTAAGCTATTGCTTTAAAAAGAATTCAAGAATTTCATGACTATCATTCCCTAAGCATACATTCTATATACATGCATTTCATGCCCAAAATTACCGCTCCTATATGTAGCTCAATTTGTACACATTTTACGCACATATCATGTGTACGTGTGTGTATTGCATACCTATAAGCAATTTCAACCTATGAAATTATATTATGTAAACACCCATAGTCTCGCACCATTATACCCCTCGCATTTTGTGGAGGTATATATTTCTCCACCTCGATTTATAGGTTAGACTATAGGTAGGGGTTCATATTTTCATGGACCTACACCTATAGGTTATTCACAGGTATAACACATATGCATATAACACATGTTTTATACCTATACATATATACTTAGGTGGTTGATCAACACTTATAAAAAAACTTGTATTAAAAAACTCCATGAAATAAAACCATTACACACACCAAACAAACAATAATAACAATACCAAGCCTTCCTTATACCATACTCCACACTTGTCATTCATCATGCCATGAATCACTGCCATAATTAGAGTTTGTTCTTGAGGTTTCCATGCTCAAAGTGATGGCTACAGTGGTGGCTACATGCTAAGGAGTCTGGTCATGTGGTTTAGAGGAAAATTCCATAGTTGTTGGTTGTGGTTGAAGGTCTTCTAATGCTATAAAGTTTTCCAAGGGGGTTTGTTTACCTCTGCTACAGGGGAGGATCAAACAACCTTGAGGAGGAATGGCACAAACAAAGGCATGGTAAGGATTTATCCTTTGATTAGGATTATTGTTTTCTATTGAGGTCATTTGGGGTTTGATCTTTTCCATGGTTATAGGGGTTGACCATCTCTCGATTGCTTGGAGAAGTAAGACTAAGGTTTGATGGTCTAAGGGAAGGTTGTTCTCTGGGGTTTCGGTTTGGGGTCAAGGCTATAATTTGCAACATGATTTAGGGCTTTAAATATTGATTGTAATCTAATAATAGACCGAGTGTGGGGGGAAGCTCTAGACTCTATAATGCATATGTAATTATTCTTTTGTGCAATTTCCGAAATGCATATGTGAACACTTGTTGGGCATTGTAAGAGAGATTTAGAGTACCAAGGTTTCTGTTTTGGTTACAAGTATGCATGCTTATGATGTAGAAAATGAATTGCTACCCTTTTTTTATTATGAAATAAGAAGACAATGCAATTTTGATTGTTTATATGTGTGTGTGTTCCCACACACACACACACACACACACACACACATGCAATAAAAGAAACCAAGGTATGCAATTCTTTTTGAAGAGTTCATATTTGTTATTTGTACTCGAAATGAAAATGATTTTCTTTTAATGCTATCCAATTAGTAAAGAAAACAATGGTAACCTGAAAAGACTAGTTCCTTTTTTTCCAATGCATGATTTTGGGTTTTTTCTTTTTGTATAGAGAAGCTTCAAAATGTTAATATGTCTTCGATTGTCTAGAATGTTATTGATGAATATAGCATAGGATAGATTTTCATTTAAAGCTATATATTGGTACTCAATTTTTTTCTTTATTTTCCATTAATGACATGATGTGTAGAAGAAGAAAAAATTAAAAAATTAAAAAAGAAAAGAAAAAAAAGGTGTCTAATCGAGTAATTTAAAAATTTAAGCAACTCATGGGTTATTAATACCCTAATCAAGCATGATATTGTTACTCTCTGCTAAGAAAATCAAATACAATAGGTTATAAAATTGCTACTTCCAAGTCATCTTACACTAATTAAAATAATAATAACATGAAGGTAAAATGAAAGAGACATGATAACAAACAAAATCAAGAAAAGAAAGAAACAAAGGGATTAATAAACACCTCTAGCATGCAATACTATGTTAGTTCCATGTTATTCAGTTAGTAAGTCATTGTTGGACTATATTTTTCTCCCATTTTCATTCTACATCCTTGAACACCTCGGTGTCTTGGGGTTTATAAGTGAAATCAATTTAATTAGTTGATCTTATTGATTCATTAACCTCCACATAGGCCCTAGTAGTGGAAAACATGGGCTCTAATACCACTTTGTAACAACCATTAGGTTGTTATTTAAATTTTGTTATTTTAAAAGACTAATAAATCTACTTGAAATCTCAAATCAATATCAAGTAATCAGATATAAGTATCAACCATGAGTATAGTACAAAAATTATGTTGTGAATCCATAAGAAGTATACACATAGCTAAATCATCCAAGCAAAACAGTCATAAATACACATCTAAATGCATAAATGTAAAACATTTGTAGCCTTTAACTCTCTAGAGTCAAAGTTTTGGGTTCCCAATGCTCCAGATCACATGAACCAACCTTTAATCAATAGGGGGGAAATTTCACCCAAGGGTTGATTTTCCACCCAACCATTGTTGTAACCACCTTCATAGGTGTTTCCCCTTAAGAAGGGATCAAGCTCAATGACATGAGGAAGATTCAAGAATACGAAATATTATTGGATCATATACAATACTCTAATCAATAACACAATTAAAATTTCAACAATTCAAACTTAGTGTGGTGGAGAGGCTCTTGGACTTGCAACACTGCCAAATCCCATGGAATTATGGTGTGCAGGGGTCTTACTACCACCTTCAACATTGGTGATAGAAACCACACAAACAATCCCCCCCTCCCCCCTCAATAGATATTACTACCACCTTTAGCCTTGGTGATCACAACCATAATAGAGAGTGTCATCTTTCTTTGCATAGATCTTACTACCACTTTCATCCCTCGGTTATTGCAACCACACTAGATATTAATGTCTTGAAATTGGGCCCAAGAAAAAAGTGCAATGAGCTAGAGACGACTAATCTTAAGTACCCCCTTGTGTTGCAAGAACACTCCTAGCCCCTTATCCCACATAGACCAAGTTAGGGAAATAACATTTCTAGTCAACCAACTACATAATCCCAAATCACAAGTGCATAACAGTGGTAATTCTGAAACCGTTTCCTCTTTTTGTAATCCCTCTCAATGTAACATCTTCCAAAGATTTGTCTCTTGGGTTTTCCCCTACTCGTGCAAGGGATAATTTGGGCTTGAGGGTGAATTTATACGTGTCAAGAATAAGGTAAAAGTGAGTTATAACAATTTCCTCTTCTACCTTTTTACCCAAGCTAACTTTGGAGATCATTTATCACAAACTTTTCCCCTTTTTCCTTTTTACCCAAGTTAACTTTGGAGATCATTTTTCACAAATCCCCCCCCCCCTATCCCAAGGCTTCCTAAGATCTAGAATAGGATAATAATCCTCATTGAGACATGAGCCCTCCCCTTGAGTACATTTCCCCATTGTCCATCAAGTTCCCAACCGATAATATATTTGTCCATCCAATATATCAATGTATATGCAACATAACCATCATAATCAATCACATCACAACATTAAATATATCAAAGACAAGGTATCCAACTTCTGTATAAATCATGAATCATAAGATAAAACATATCAATAGAAAGGCAACCAACGTATGTATACATCATGAAACATATCATATTAAATCATCATCAAGGGTTATCAATGCTACATAACCATTAACAAGATTATTGAATACTAATTCAACTTATCAAGTAAGAAATACCAATGCCCATCATAACCAAGGAATCACATAGATATCTAGGTCTAACATATTCATCTACTAGTAAAAACAATTAACAAGGGAATGTTGTGTCTACAAAATCATCTCTTAAACATAGAAACAAAATCCTATCATCGATGTGTTACAACAATGTTCCTACACGACTCTTTTAGATAAGAGGTTAGGGGTGAGGGTTATCTATTTCATTGGACACACCACTATCACAAGCACTAGTGTACAATTAACATAAGAAGAAATAGAACCATGCCATTACATAGATTTGAATCCCAGTAAAACATTAACAATGCTCCCCTTTCACCCACTCGAGAAGCCACCATAGACATCAAAATAACTTATAACAATATTCCTATAAATATGTTGAACAAATTATCTATAACATTCAATCAACCATAACATTGTTTTGATGTGCCACACAACATATGTTAAAATGTCTCTATTGCAACAATTTTACTACACAATATAATATGGTATTAATATCAATGAAAGGGGTCACTAATATGTTATCTATGGGAATGCCATTTACCCATCTTATGCATATTGAACAATTGAAATATCTATACTAGAAATGGAATTGAAAACGATATGCATGACTTTGTTGAAATAACACCCATGGATATGAGAAGTTTGAATGCATTTCACATCGAGAATTGATTCTCTGCACATGTAAGTCAATCATGTATAATGGAAGATGAATAAGGTAATGCATTTCACATCGCGAATTGATTCTCTGCACATGTAAGTCAATCATGTATAATGGAAGATGAATAAGGTATGCATACATTAAAAAAATCTATGACAAGGAAATGGTACACACATTTATAAATAGTATTTTTCTATAGATGAGCCGAAAATAATTAAGAGTATAAAAGCACTCCATTCCATGTGAAAGAAAAATATATATGAAATGATAGAGGAGACAACTATGTGTTGGAACGTCTTCATGAGTGAAAAAAGTGTGAAGTAGCAAGATGTGTACAAATAGTAGTGATAATTATAAAGTGAGAGTAGTGGGCACAATACTAGTACCGTTCACATGTGAAAGAGTACACTTCAAGTTCTAAGGTGTCATGGATTTTGTCACCCTATATGGGATCATGAGTTGTCCTTTGAAGTCACTTATGGATTACCAATTGTGCTCTCAAGTAAGTTTGTTATTTTCAAAAAGTAGAGGGCAGCAATGATTCATTTCTTTGAAACCATAATCTATTCCTCATAGATATGGATATGGTTGGATGACCTTTGTTTTGAATCAATGATTTTGTTAATATACACTTTCTTAAAGTTTAAATATGATTGTAACACCTTTTTCAAATAAAAGTAAGATCCAAAAATAGAAACATGACTAGGAGGAATCCAATTTGAAGCTTGCATTATGATGAAAACCCCTTTAACATGTAATATAAATATATAAAAACATTTGACCTACCCAAAAATCAAAATAAAAAATTATTTGTCAATTTAGAAATGATAATGAATGTCTTTTTGAATAAAATAAAACTATTGTGGGGACATGACACATACACTTATGGGTTCAAGATCATGACCCATTCCCACTCATTCACATGTTGCAAATTCACAAGTTAATTAGATTTGAGTGATGTGTTACTAATTAATAAGAAAATGGTTAATTTTTTTTGGTGGGATTAATTTTAAAATGAATTAAAGAAAGTGGAGGTCGACAATGGAATTATCAATAATATTAATGTATATATCTAAATAGAATTGACATGAATTTGATTTTCAACCGTTAGAAGAAATATAAATGCTTAATGTAGATTGAATAGTAATCGACGATATCTAATACACTACAAGTGAGAGATTCAATTTAAATAAAGAGTAAGATGCTAAATTTATTATAGTACCAAAAATAAGCAACATAACACAATACTTACATGAATGTCGACTACCTTGACCTATATATGGCTCAACTACAACACTAACATTAAGTGTGAAGAAGATTGTGCTAGAACAACTTGAGGGAGAATTGGTAGATTCAAGTTGGAGAAGCAATGATGAATTGGGATACATGAACTATTAGAAGGATTGTGTAAAGACACAGGGTGAGCCCATAGCACTTGAATATGGAGAGGATGAAACTATGGCCAACAATGCATGTAACCAAGAGAATGAAGTGTCAATAGATGTGTCACGAAGGTGCAATGTATATGTGGCCAAACATAATGTCGATGGAGAGGAACCTTGTAGTAGAAATAATGTTAATTTGTCCTTCATCCCATGCATAGATCAAGTGTTTTCATTGCTAGTAGTCAAAGTGTACATGTAGTAGTGCTTGTAAGTAGTGTTTGTGTTGTTACAATAATTGGATAGGGTGTGCTAGTAATTGTTTCTAGTATCCTTAACATTAGTGGGGTAATTCATAATCTAGCTTCCCAATCTAGTCCATTGAAATTTGTGTTATTTCTAGAAAGGCATCATACAAGAGAGGTGAATCATTCCATAAAATATGCTATATGGTTATCATTGTTTCACATTGATGGAGAAGATGACATAGAGTCACATTGGATTCTCTGTAAATCCATATAAAGTGTGTGAGGAACTAATATTGTTATTAGGTTGGTGAAGTTTCATACCACTCTACATGGAAGAGCATTAAAGTGGTACATGAAGTATAGGGAAATTTCTTTGTCGAGTCATGTGCAAAGTTTAGATCAATTGTGGTAGGAAAATTTCAAGGAGTTTTAGACACAACATTTTAGAAATAGAGCACCATTGAACACAAAGAAATCAAGTAGAGAGTTGGGGAATTGGTTAGTGAATATGATTACAAATTTCATGACCACATGAGCCAATTCAGTTATAACATATAGGAAGTACAACACAAGAAATCATTCATTAGTAGATTGTTACCTCACCTATGAACCCCCTTGTTGTAGTATAACCTGAGAACTGCATAGAAGGTGCAAGAGTTTGTGATGTGTCTAAATTTATTGGAGGATTAAATGATATCTTAGCTCCAAGTTTAGCATTTTTCATGTGAAACTTGCAATACCACCTTAGTAACTTGTCAAAGTGGATTCAAGAACTTGCAAAAGGGAATAAAACTAGTTGATAGTAGGTATAATTCGCTATTTGCAAAATGGAGGGTCATCTGTGAACATATTACTTAATGGTTTAACATTACATTGTCGATGTGTCAATCCCTTTTGCTAGGAACAACAAGCAAAGATCTACTAATTTTTCAACTAGTAGGGTCAATATCCATATCGTTTCCCGCTTCTACTAAAGTACAATAGTTATATGGTTGTCTTGTATTGTGACTTTTGATGCAAAGCCAACTCCCATCACATGGAGGATTATATATCCCTACAAGTGTCAATGTAAATATTTGACAAGTGTGTGTTTGTAATGGACTCCTCTACATGAGGGAGCATATAATTAACCCAAGGGTAAGATGATCAATGAGGTAAGATCAATGGGAATTGACCTACTCTATTCTGCTTCAACTACAATGAAGTTGGTCTTATTATGCACTATTTTCCACATCTGTGTTAGGTTGGATGTGGGAAACACTAGAAGAGAAGTCATATCACTAAATAATGCATACAAACGATTAAGATTTGAGAATGTATAGATAAGAGGAAACACATATCTAATATAGCAAGTTCATATCCACAGACTCTTGGTATCGTAGTAGAAGGGAGCATGATCACATGAGTGAACATTGTTACCTATGATGGGGCCCATATTCACATATATCATGATATGGTGTTGTGAGAGTTGACTAGAAAATTTGTTCTCGACACTCCAAAATTTTATGTGGTTAGAAAAAAAAAAAGATAAAGGATGATATTGAGGTGATATAGGAAGTTGTTAGGACCCAAGATTCAGAGTTATGAGTACTATCATGATTGTGGAATCTAGTTTATCTATCGAAGAGATTGAAAATTATTTAGATTCTACATACTACAAGTGAGGAGGTCAAAGTCTGGGTGCAAACTTTTCATAGGATTCTATATGACAAGTGATTTTATACAATATTACAGAATTTGTTGGCATGTGCTTTGATCCTTGCAAAATTGGAAGGAGACACTTTACATTGAATCAATAAGAAGAAGAGATCAAGGATAGAATATACTTGAATACATCTTAACAGGCTCAAACAATTCTTGGAATTGACACTCCAATAATCACAAGAAACTACTTTAATAATCAACCTAGAAACATAAGTCTTTAAAAAAAATCATGCACTGCATATGCATTTTTAGGATTTTTAATTGCTTAGGCTATGCTATTGTTAACTATTGTTTTTCTTTTATTTGGGGAAAATATCACTTTTCTTGTTCTTTCTAATTTAACAGAAAATCATAAGCAAATATTGAACTATACTTATTAGAAATTATACAACAACTTATATTAATTACACTACTAAAAATCTATGTAGCAAATCGGAAATTCTACGCTACAAGAATTTTATACAACAAACCAAAAAATTTATGCTATAGGAATTTTATACAACAATTATGAAATTCTATGCCATAGGAAAATATAACAAATGGAAATGGTGATGTTAGAACCTAACTGAATTTAATTCAAATTATTGTATTGCTACAATTAAGGTATTTAGAATTAATTCAGGACTCCTAATTCAACCATACCAAGAAAGCTTGAAAACTAGAAAGAAGTTCTAATCTACCCAATGCATTAAAAATAAATTCCTTGATAGAAATAAATGACAGGAATTAAATTGTAGGAGTCTAAGACAATAATAATAAATAAAAGAGTAAGCTTTATAGATAATGAGACGAAACAAAACAATACTAAATAAATATTGCATAAGAAATTAGGATCACCACGTCTATAGAGTGGCCCTTGCTCTACAGTCTGTTGAATGATCCATGTGCTAACTCAACCAACCACAAGTAATAGTAAACACCAAGATTCAACAAATATATATTATATTCAAAAGATGGGATAATAGTTGAACCCCTTAGGTTATTTTTCTTGTTTATTTATTGAAAAATCCCCATGAGTTCTTGAACGGTTTCTCATTTTTAGGAAATTAAATGAATTTTTTTTTAACTACTTTCCTCAAACTAAGGAGAAATAAAAAAAAATCACTAATTCAAAAATGAGTCACAATCCTAATAGCTAACTTCTTCAACTATTTACACAAGACACGTTTTACACCTAACTAAGTGGAGCTAAGTGTATGTATGTCTGGACACTCGTATGAGTAATGCTCGATATGTCATATGTAGAATTATATGTAATTCTCTATCATTACTTTGTTAGAAATTCCAATGGACCTCGATAAAGAGATGAATATGGATATTTGAAAAAAATACATTACTATTGATGAGAATCTATATAACACTAGACAATTTCAGTAGCCAGTATTGTTGTTGATGAGAACCTCTACAACATTGCTGAATTTTAACAACTGATTCCAATGTTGATGAAAAAATATCTAACACTTGGAAAATGAAAAAATATATACATCTTCTTCCTGAATCCTGCATTCAAATAAATTAACAATCCCAAACACATAGACAATTAATTATTGTTTTATTCTTAGTAAACATCATTTATTAATTAACATAGAAATTCAACCCAAAAATGCATATTGTCTAGGAATGGTAAATGGGGTAAAAATGGCTAACATAGGAAAGAAAATGACAATTTAATCTATTTAGAGAAGGATAATGATGGCAAGGATGATAAAAGAGAGGAATTATTGTGCCCATCACAACCATAAACTACTATTAAGTGTATGATATGCTCATGGATTTAGGATTCAATGTGAAAATTTTTCCGAAGAAAACTTAGGAGATAATCAAATAGTTGAATTTCATATACTCACCCATTTAGTTGCACCTTGAAAACTAGTTGTAGATATGATTGGGCAGTTGGAGTGGGTGGAAGTTATTCTGGAGGGGGTGAAGAAATTTATAGATCTTTAATTGATTGAAATTGTAGATGATAAGGACCCCTATTGCTAGGCATTGACTAGGATTTTGATAACGATGCAATACTAAACTTGAAACAATATCAAATGTCTTATGAATTTCAGGGTAGAAGAATCATTCAAACCTTGTACACTATGCAAAGTAAGAGGTCTATAGAAACCATAGAAGAATGCTTGGCCAATAATGTCATTGATTAGTTGTACACACTCATATCTAGTTATTAGAAGGAATACATTAATCCTAGGAAGTATGGGAAATTAAGTTGAAGTAGGGTATGTTCCTTTGACACAAACTCAAAAGATGTAAAGAAACCATTGGCATCACATAGACTATGAGGAATACATACACATATGTGCAATGGTGAGATATTTTAGACTGATAGACTCATAATTCAAAGACCCATCAGAGTTCAATGGAACGTGGGATGTCTCAGAATTTGTGGTTGACCAGATCGAGTAAAAAAAACTTGGTTCCAACATTGAAAGGAACTTTGACAAGATGATTGGGAACACATAAGGATTATATGAATACTTGGGAAGGGGTATCACTACATTTTAAAATAGGGTTTATGTCATCGGAGGAATAAGAGCTATAATAATTATTGATTGACTATAGATAAGCTATCGAGAATAACCCTATAGAGAAGATATCATTTTATGTTGGGGAGACTGAACCTACATAGTATGTGAGTGCCTACAAAATGTTATGGGAAGTAATTGAGTTCTTAATGAAATAGCAGTTTCCACTAATAAAAACTTGGTATATAAGCGAGGAGACTTGGAGTTAGAACAAAGATGGGGAAACACTACACTCTTAGTTCTATGCCACTTTAAATTTTTTAGGGGCTATTGTGTAGGTTATTGAGGTTATATATAAAGTGAAACATTTCCTATTCAAGTTCAAACATGAGTTTAAAATAAAGGATCTTTAGAGTTGTGGGGAACACTATCATTTTCTTATTCGACAAAGTAAACATGTAGCATTCCTATAGGTGAACTAGGATGAGGAAGACTTAGACAAGGAGCTATATCATATGTGGGTTAAGGAGTCTAAAGGGAACGGCATAGTAAAATAGATCATATGTCTTCATGAAACCAAGTACTACCATTTTAATTTGAATAACCAGACTATTAAAATTAGTGTAGAGGATGTGAGAAAGATGGCATTCGTTGGAGATTACTAGGATGAGGGTACATTTCTAGAAGTGGTGGCTCTACTAAAATAATATTGAGACCTACTCCTAAAGAAATTTACCAAAATGAAGGGTGTAATTAGTGAGCTCAATGAGACAAATATCAAATTGAAATCTTGCATGAATCTGATTAAGAAAAGGCCATATAGGATGAGCCCACATATATACATAATGAATCAAGCATTATATTAAAATGTTAATTTATAATTTGATTTTTTCATAAAAGAGTTTGAATTGATAAGTCCTATTGCCATTTAAAACAACAAGACTTGAGGGATATATTTTTATGAGGAATTCCATGGATTGAATGAATCTTGTATTCATGATCCTTTACCTATGCCATTTAATGATGAAATATTGGAAAGAGTAGTGAGGAATGTAGCCTACTCTTTTATAGATGACTTATTCCATTATCACTAGATTTATATCGTGAAGAAAGAAAATCCAAAGACCACTTTCAAAAATTATTGGGGTTCATTTCCATACAATATGATTCCCTTTGATCTAAATAATGGTCCTATGGTATTCTCATGGATTTTCATTGTGGAATTCCATGGTTATATTCACAAGTTCCTTGAAGTTTATCTAGACTATTTGAATGTGTATAATTTATTTAAAGATCAAGTTTCTTTAAGAAACCTATACCACAATAGAGTGTGAAGTCTTAGCAGAGGTGTATGTATTGTAGAAGCTAGCCACTATCTTCTAGGGAGGAACTTTTGTTTTTTTAAGGACCACTCTTAGCTAAGATACAACAAATAACGAGGGATGAATCCATATATGGCTACTACTATTCTAGGAATTTGATTTTGAAGTTGTATTCAATATTGATAAAATGAGTGGTGGACCAAATCACCTACCACAAATACATTCAAAGGATGCATTAAAAAAACTAGATGACCTACTTGACTTTGACTTCATCTACATAAATGTTGTTCCTCACCATTTTTTTGGCATGGAAACATTCTTTGCTAGTGGCTATGTACTCAAAAGATATGATAGAAACAATGATGATAGTTGGTAATCTACACAGTCAAATATATGATGGTAGGAGGGAAGTCATATAAATTAGGGGCTAATAGTTTCCTTTATAGGTGTGTACTAAATTATGAACATAATCCGGTTCTTTAGGAGGTGCATAGTGACTTAAGTGGAGGTCATTATGGAGGAAAATATATAATGTATAAGGTTATTCATTTACAACTTTAATAAACTACACCCATATGAGGTGTCGTAGAATATGCAAAGAAATGTGATGTTTTCCAAATGAATGGATGATACTCTTTAAGTAATGATTGAAGTTGTATTCAAGCTCGATAAAATGAATGGTTAACCAAATCACCTACCACAAATACTTCAAAGGATGAATTTAAAAAACTAGATGAACTACTTGACTTTGATTTCATCTACATAAACGTTGTTCCTCGCCATTTTTTTGGCACTGCGACATTCTTTGCTAGTGGCTATGTACCCAAAGGATATGATAGAAAAAAATGATGATAGTTGGTAATATGCACAATCAAATATATGATGGTAGGAGGGAAGTCATATAAATTAGGGGCTAATAGTGTCCTTTATAGATGTGTACTAAATTATGAACATAATCCAGTTCTTTAGGAGGTGCATAGTGACTTGAGTGGAGGTCATTATGGAGGAAAACTATAATGTATAAGGTTATTCATTTAATAATTTAATAAACTACACCCATATGAGGTGTTGTAGAATATGCAAATAATTGCGATGTTTTCCAAATGAATGGATGATACTCTTTAAGCAATTATTGAAGTTGTTTTCAAGCTCAATAAAATGAATGGTGGACAAAATCACCTACCAAAAATACAATCAAAGGATGAATTAAAAAAACTAGATGAACTACTTGACTTTGATTTCATCTACATAAACGTTGTTCCTTGCCATTTTTTTGGCATTGCGACATTATTTTCTAGTGGATATGTACCCAAAGGATATGATAGAAAAAAATGATGATAGTTGGTAATTTGCACAGTCAAATGTATGATGGTAGGAGGGAAGTCATATAAATTAGGGGCTAATAGTTCCCTTTATAGATGTGTACTAAATTATGAACATAATCCAGTTCTTTAGGAGGTGCATAGTGACTTGAGTGGAGGTCATTATGAAGGAAAAACTATAATGTATAAGGTTATTCATTTACAACATATGAGGTATTGTCGAATATGCAAAGAAATGCGATGTTTTCCAAATGAATGGATGATACTCTTTAAGAAATGATTGAAGTTGTATTCAAGCTCGATAAAATTAATGGTATACCAAATCACCTACCACAAATACATTCAAATGATGCATTAAAAAAACTAGATGAACTACTTGACTTTGATTTCATCTACATAAACATTGTTCCTCTCCATTTTTTTGGCATTGTGACATTCTTTGCTAGTGGCTATGAACCCAAAGGATATGATAGAGAAAAATGATGATAGTTGGTAATATGCACAATCAAATATATGTTGGTAGGAGGGAAGTCATAAAACTTAGGGGCTAATAGTGTCCTTTATAGATGTGTACTAAATTATGAACATAATCCAGTTCTTTAGGAGGTGCATAATGAATTTAGTGGAGGTCATTATGAAGGAAAAACTATAATGTATAAGTTTATTCATTTACAACTTTAATAAACTACACCCATATGAGGTGTTGTAGAATATGCAAAGAAATGTGATGTTTTCCAAATGAATGGATGATACTCTTTAAGCAATGAAATGCCATGGCAACCCATTATGGACATGGATTGATTTGATTGATGATTAGAGGATTTTGTGGGGCCCATTACTCTACATGCAAAGTTTTATGGGAAGTGGTATATCATCATGATATCCAATTTAACATTTGTCTTTGAATTAATGAGTTTTGGCTTAATTTAAGAAAGTGTGATGAATACATGATGTTTCTTGAATCTTTGAGTCCATTATTTTGATTATGATGATATGCACTAACTTTATTATTGAAGACTTTGGATTTATTGTAGATTAAAGTATATTATTTGATTACATGAATATTACAAAAAGGGAAGGATCAATATTTCATGTAGCCACTTAACCAGTGATGGGATGCAAAGTCCTTTGACCTAGCAACATGATCCGGATTATTTTCGGCACAAAATGAGAGAAAATATATAATAAATAAATGTACATAGATATCTCGGATATCCAATAATATAACATAAATATATCAAAGATGAAACCATAAACATAGAGATACAATAATACACAATTTCTATTAATGAGTGAAATGCACAAAACTGTAGAAATACAGAGTGAAAGACTCGCTAGAAAGGTGGCATCTTATCTTTGAGAAGAGATGTGACGACTACTCACATTCACAAGAATATGGTTACAATGAGACTATAAAGGCCTTTTTAACATAAAGAATATCCAAAACCCTAATCCCATAAGATGAAAATCCAACAGTTTTGTAAACCCTATTTTGGGTAGTTTGGTGTATCAACTTCCAGGGGGCGTAACTTTGGCATACAATCTCTGTTTGGGGCACATGATAGCTCGTTGGAAAGGTACCATCGATGAGATTCATTTTTGGGGATCAATGAGAGCATTAAATTATAATTTAGGTGTTTGATCCTGGAAAAAATTCTTTTAGGCCCTCAAAATGCCCCCAAAATTTTAGGAACAGAAAAATTGCTAAAAATATTAAGTTTCTAGAAGACTGTTTTGAGCCAGTTGGAATAGGTGGGTGGCCACCAATAAACACCTGGATAAATCCTCCATCTTTAGGAAGTAATGGTATCCATTGTGTTGAGTTCCCGGGGGAGAGGGAAAAGTGTTTACTGAATCTGCATCTTGATGAGCTGCTTTCCTTTCTGGAAAAGTTGTGTTGCTTAGCTTGTTGAAGGTTGTCACAAACCTGTGGCTGGAAGGGTTGGACATTTTTAAATAGTATGGCTACATGAGTTTCCTGTGTGCAGAAGGAATCTTTATGCTTTGTTGCAATCTTTTCGACCTTCATTTATTGGATAGAAGGTGCTTGGACCGAGGTTACAGTGTCCTTTTGTTCACCTTTTGAACAAATTGTGAAGAAGCCAAATTTTATAGTATGAAATACTACCTTGCAACACTATTTAGGTGGGATAGTAGTCATAACTACCTCTGTATTCTATAGAGATGACCCCCCAGAGTAATAATGACACTACAAGGCCGAGACTCATAAATAACATGACGCTTCCACATATATGGTTGGTCCAAGAGAACATCACAGATATACATCAAGGAAACACCACATAATAACTCATCCTTGAAGGGATGGATTCCATATGACAATCGACACTTCTTCCTGACACGAATATCTAGTCCCTAGAGAAGGCACCCAATTTTGTATGGCTGTGGGTGTGGTGTTGTTGACAATCCTAACTATTTGATGACCTCTACTGAGATGAGGTTCTTTTGGCTTCTACTATCAACAATAAAATGCAACGGGGTCCCCTTCACCCACATCTGTGAATGACAAAGGTGCTCCCCCTCTTCAGGATCTGCTGGTTCGTTTGGTTGAATTGTTGCGGTCACGACAATAACAGTGGGGTTTACGTTGATGATCTATCTTCTACCAGTATTTTCTGAATCAGATTCCAAATCAGGGTTTGGCTCCCTGTCTTTGATATCAACCACCAATGAATATTTTGAGTGACATTCATCGATGTTGTTCCCGAGGATTTGTGGAAATCACACCATTTTCTAGTGTCCTTCTTCATCTTTCCATTACCCTTCTTTTCCTGTGGCTTGGACTGGTTTTATGAAGGTTGGTTGTGAGGGAAATCTTTACCATAATTTGGTTGTTTCATATTTGCAGACTCAAACTCCCACTAGTTCTGGTGCTTAAATTTCTTCTTGATTTAAAAAAAATATCAATAAGAAACACCCACTGATGAGATGTCTAGAAAATCCATTTCAGTTTGGATGTATCTGTGTAGAGCCCCACGATATTTCAAAACTAGATGTTTCTCAGAGTCTTTGATATCCATCTTGGTGTGCAAGGAATGGAAGGAATTGGTGAACTCTAACACTGCTTGGCCCCTCTCTTTCCACAGTGTAGTGAATCTCATGTATTGGTCATCTTAGTTTCCAACAGGGTAATATTGTTCCTTGACCACATCCACAAAAAAATCCCAAGTGGGCTCGGTCCCATATATTCCAAAATCCTCTATGGAAATTTTCTCCTAGTAAGTTTCCCACCAATGTTTGACACAGGGGAGAGACTTAAGGAGTGCGAAGGTGATATTTTCCCTGTCGGAGAAATTATGAACATAGAAATAACCTTCTAGCAGATCTAACCATTTTTCTAGGGCATCTGCATCTATCTGTCCTTCAAATATGGGAATATCAAAATTAACTTGTACCTTGAAAGGAGAGGTGCCTTCGAAGTAGCCACTTGATTAAGACACACCTGTTGTTATCGATAGGTGTTGAAGGATGTGGGAAAAATTCTCCATCATTTCGTCCCTCTATCGCGTGAGAACTTTCACAAGCAACAAATTAATAGAATTGTCTACTTTGTCGTTTTTATTTTCTTCCACCATGGAGGGATTCTTTGGTGTGCGGGAGATATTGTCCTCAATAGAGACAAGATCGAGACCCAAATTTCTATACTCATACCTCATCAGGGACATGCACTGAAAAAAACCCGATAAAGAGCAGCCTACTTTGATACCACTGATCCATATTATTTTCGGCACGAAATGAGAACAAAGATATAATAAATAAATGTACAAAGATATGTCGGATATCCAATAACATAACATAAATATATCAGAGATGCAACCATAAACAAAGAGATACAGTAATACACAATTTCTGTTAATGAGCGAAGTGTACAAAATTGTAGAAATACAGAGTGAAAGAATCACTAGAATGGTGGAAGGTTATCTTTGAGAATATATGTGACAATTACTCACATTTGCAAGAAGATGGTTACGATGAGGCTATAAATTCCTTTTTAACATAAATAAAATCCAAAAACCTAACCCCGAAAGATGAAAAGGCAATAGTTTTTTGGACCCTGTTTTGGGTAGTTTGGTGTATCAACTTCTTGGGGGCATAACTTTGTCATACGATCTTCATTTGGGGCACATGATATCTCGTTGGAAAGGTATCATCTAGGATATTCATTTTGGGGGCTCAATGAGAGCCTTCAACTATTATTAAAGTGATAGATCTCAAAACAATTTCATTTAGGCCCTCAAAATGGCCCTAGAAGTTTAGGAATTGAAAAACTACTAAAAATAATAAGTTGTCAGAAGACTGTTTTGAGCCAGTTGGAATAGGTGGGTGGCCACCGATATCCACCTGGATCACAAAAAAAGGAGGAATTTTAGGGATTTTTTCACCTCAATCCATGATAGTGACAGAGCATGTTGTCGAGCCTTATGAAACAACCATTTGCAAGTTAATAGCTATGATTTCAAATCTCAACTATGAAAAATGGCGTGTCAAGTTAGGGAGACAATTTTCATAATTCCAAGGATTAACAATGACTGAGTATGGTTTCAATCAATAGACATGGTGCAAAACTATAGGGATTATATTGGTGAAGTTTCTAGATTCCCCCCCTTAGATAATCCAAGGTGTTTCCACTATATATATGGATAAACATTGCAAAACTTTGTCCCCTTCAGGAATCAATTATTATTCTAGTTATAATTTCCTTTCAACTTCCAAATGGATAGTAAATAGAGAAAATAGAACAATAATATTGATGCAACTTCAACATTAATGATAAATAAAGGTTTTGTTGTGATTTATATACCGTGTAAGGGTTTGTGGGAATTCCTTGGGTAGGTCCCACTCAAGGTAATGATAGTACACACCTGATGTACTTGCTTAACATAGTTTTTGATTGCATTATTTTCTTAGCATAGTTTTTTATTGGATTATTTGCTTATCATAGTTTCTAATTGCATTACTTGACATCATGTTTCTATGAGTTTCTTTACTTTGAATGTGTACAAATGTTGTTGTTTTATCTAGTTTCAATATGTGAATGAAGAAATAATAGTTAAGCCTATTGTTTTTATTATTTTCTTATTGAATGAAGTGGCGATATGACTACTACTTGGTTTAAATAAATTGCATAAACAAAGGGTGATACAAATCCTTAATTTAAGCTGCATTTGGATGGGGATATGATGATCCATTTCTATTAAACATATGTAGCTATGCATTTTGTCATTGCATCATAAATTATATCATTTAGGACTTTTCAACACCTTGCTTCTCAGTGGATTTGTCTTCATAGTTTGCATACGTAGTGCAAAATGCCTATAAAGTTTGAACACCCCTTGGTTGATAATTAAAGTGAGTTATGGAATTTCAACACTTTGTTGTTGCAGTTACATATCTCATCAAACCCCATTGCAGAGGACCTAGTAAGTAAGCCTGTTTTAGAAATGCATGATCACCTTCATCTATACTCTTGGGGTTGGGTGAGTAAGGATGTAGGATTGAAAGTTACCAAGCAGTGTAAGATTATATTCCCTATCAATGAAAATTTTATTGATGAACTAGAAGTTGATGATGCCTATGATGTATGCACTGTAGTGGTTTGTATCTCCTATATGTATATGAGGCATGCTATTCTCATGAGAAGTTCCAACCAATAATACCTAATCAAGGATGGTAAATAATTCATCATCAATGCATATAAGGAGAAGTATAATATCTCCCTTGTGAGTGCACACAAATTTAAGAGACTGATCAACTCAACCAAGAATTGCATACCTCTTTTCTTGAGACAGTATCAGAAAGACACCAATTTTATAGGTGTGAATGCATCCTTTCAAGGATGTATGAAATAATAGATGTGACAATTGGAAGAAATTTTATAGGCATATAGAGAAGTATTCCAAGATCAAAAAGGAATTCCATGAAGATGGAAGAGGAGAACATGATACAATTATTACCAAACTATCATTTACCAAATTATATAGGACTATACAAACATACCATAATTAAGTAAGATGAAGTGAATAAGCAAATGAAAGAATTGTTGGAATAAGGAGTCATCAAACCAATTACCTCATCATGTGGTTCCATGATAATTTTTTTTCCAAAGAATATAGGGACTTGGGGAGTGTGCATTGACTATAGAGCTCTAAAAAATATCACTCTCAAGAATCAATACCCATTTCCCTGAATTGATGACTTGTTAGATCACTTGCAACATGCAAAGTACTTCACCATGTTGGATTTAAAATTTGGATTAAGGAAGATGACACTTGTAATATTACCTTCAAGTGAAGAAAGGTATTTGTGTGTGGTTAGTAATGCCTTTTGGTTTGAGTAATGCACTTGATACTTTTATGTGTTTAATGAATGATGTATTGGGTCCATTCCAAGATTTTATCATAGTTTATTTGGACAACATTTTGTTCTTTATGACCTTACATATCTTAATCCCTCATTTAGGAAGCATTCTAAAAATGGCGTTCTACGTGGGAGGAGCATGTGTTACATATGAAGCAAGTTCCATAGACTCTAAGAAAACATATGTTGCTAGCAAACACAAAGAAGTGTGATTTTTCTAAGCAATACCTAGTTTACCCGGGGATGTGATTGGTGGAGGTGGGTTGGAGATTGATCCCACAAAGATAGAGGCCATCCTTAAATGATCTATTCCTACTAATGTCAAAGAAGTTAGGAGTTATATGGGATCTACACAATATTTAAGAAAGTTCATAGCATCATTTTCAGTTGTGGAAACAACACTTAATTATATAACAACCAATAGTAAGAGTGTTCAATAGGGAAATAATCAGTAAACATCCTTTGAAAGAAATTAAACAAAAGATTAGTTGATCCCTAATCTTAACACTACCTAACATGTAGAATTCTTTTGAAATAAAAAGCGATGCTAGTGGATATGCTATGGAAGTAGTATCACTACAAGGGGGGAGACCGGTCTACTATCATTTGAAGTTTTTCTTTGGATGAGTATTGAACTATTTTGCACATGATAAGGATATATATATATACCTTTTTCAAAGCATTAAAGAAGTTGAAGCACTATTTATTGGGTAAGGTGACCATCATCCATACTATTGACCAACCTCTACAATACTTGCAAGCTTAGAGAAGCTCTAACAAGTAAGACATTATAAATGGATGGATTTCTACAATAATTTCATCTTGTGATTAAATATAAGAAGGTCGCAACCAACAATTTGGTTGATTCTATATCTAGGCCACTAGCACCAAATATTATAGCTATGGGATCCTTCATGCACATGGAACCATTTTCCCATGAAGCATACATAGAGGAGTATGTGGAAGATGAGGATTTCAAGGGAGTGTTTGAATAGCTACAAGGACACAAATAAAGACTTCCGATTACCATATCCAAGATGGATTACTCTACAAGATGGGAATATTTGTCTACCAAAAGAAGAAAGAGTACAACTAATAAGGGAGGCTCACACCTCCATGGTTGTTGATCATTTAGTGTCGTGAATACGATAGCTAATTTGTAGAAGTATGTTTATTGGAACAAGATGAAAGAATAAGTACCTAGATTTATCAAAGGTTATATTTTATGTTGTACCAACAAGCTTAGTAGTAGGAAGTAGGAACTATGCAGTCTACTCCTAGTTCCTACAAGGCTATGGAAAATTATATCCATTGAAAGTTTTGGGGAGAAGAAGAGGAAAAACTACCTATATATGGTATTAGATAGGTTCAACAATATGTGTGTTTTGATGGCTTGTAAGAATACCATCAAAGAACAAAAATCTGCAAGTTTTTTTCTTTGAAAGGGTCTAGGTACACTTTGGGATTCAAAGGAGCACCATTTTTGATAGAGATACTATATTTATCAACATAATCTAGACTTCATTATGGGAGATGTTGGATATAAAACCAAATAGGTCCATTACATTTCAAAATATGACTTCCGTTTAGCTTTTGAGAGGTTACAATTAGAGGCATCCAAGGATTGGATGAAAATTTGGTTTACATACAACATTCTTATAATAGAGTTGTTAACATTTCCACTGGTAAATTTTCTTTTGAAATTTGTTTTGGATATTTACCACCATAACCATTGGATATTTTATATGGACAACATAAAGTAGGGTCAACAATATCAAGTGATGCATTGAAGGTAGAAAAGTTCATAGATAATATAAGTGAAATACTCTTCTAGGTTCAAGAGAAACTAAAGAAGTTTAAGGAGAAATACATGACAAGACACAATAAACATAGGATTGAAAAGACTTTCCAAGTAGGGGATAGAGTTTGGTTACAACTTAATAAGGAAAGGTTACTAAGATCAAGGAAGAAAAAAAAATCCATGAGACATGGGCCTTTTGAAATATTAGAGAAGGTAGGAAATAATGCTTATGGACTCACTGTTCCACTTTATATGAATATTTACTTGGGAGTAAATGTAGAGAACTTGAAACTATACAAGCCACCCATGCTCAAGGAGGATGAAGAGGACCAAGTCTTATCTTCTATCGAGGATTTGGCACTAGATGCATATGAAAAATGATTGGAGGTCAGAATTGTGCAAACGAATATTAGAATGACCTAAAGGGGTCAACAATAACCTTGGTAGGTAGTATTGAAGAGTTAACTACTAACCAAGGTCAATTGTTACACCAAGGAAAAACATGACGAATTGTTCCCTCATCTCATTCAAAACTAAAGTTTTTGGAGACCAAAAGCCTCCAAAACTGGGTATGGATGTTGCAAAATGGATCGAAACATGTACCGTATGAATTTGTTGATGCTTTGTATGGGAGAGATTGGAATTTGGGATGTCTAAGGGATGGTGTTTGTTTTGTCAAAATTAGGTCATCAACTTCCAACACTTTTTTGAGGCCCTAAACAATGTTTTTTGGGCTTGGTGTCAAATGAGGATTGTTGTAGGATTGCCTCATTGATGCTATACATTATTCTTCTCATTGAAATATTTCCAACGAGATATTGTGCACCTAAAATGGAATTCGTATGCAAACGTTATGGCACAACAAGTTCACGATCCAAATATTCCCCACATGTCCAAGTGGTAATGATGTCATTTCACCATATTTCAATTATGGGGAGTTATTAACATGTGGGAATCCACTAGAGACTTGTAGAAGCAACACGAAGGTCCTAATATGGTTTTAAAACCCTGAACCTAACACTGATTCTAGCTATCCAAAACCTATAATAATGGCAGAAAAGGGTTTTCTTTTTCACTAGCCATCGATTGTTCTATAGTATGAGCAGGATTGTGGAGGAGATGCTAACAAATAAGATAGATATACACATATTGTAGAGGATTGTAGATGACCATAGTGTCTCGTAGCTTCATAGTAAGCTTGGGAAGATTTATAATATGTCTTTTAATCTCCATAATATAAGAAGACGAAAGTCACAAACCTTCATTGAATGTTAGTTTTCTTGTATGGGTGGGTTTCCAAGGTAAATATTTGTGTTCCATTTTGTGAATATTTTCTATTGTAATTTATTTCATATGTTGCAATAGTTAAATAATCAAAATGATATTTTTATCTATGTTAAAGTGTTAAAAATAAAAAAATGATAGTCACATAATTGAGTACAGGTTCATTGTAGTTGTTTTAGGTTTAGATATGTTTTCGTGAGCCAATTATTGCAATATCCATGATGCTATCCAACTCAATATTAAAAGAGCTCGTTACCCATGCACACATAAGTGGATAAAATCGCACCCCCATGTCCTTCAAATGCAATGTCCAAAGAGATTCAATCCATTGGTGAGGAGTGATGATTTTTTCACCAATAAATAAGGTTCAACTCCTATAAGAGTTATTCCTTGAACCATGGGATCACCTTAAAGTATCTTTTGAATATGCAATTGAACAACCTTCTATCCATAATTTTTGAAAAAGACGAAAATATTGTCTAATACTAATGCCCCCACATCTTAAATTTTCATTGTTAAAATATCACCTTAAAAATGAGAATGCACTTTGATATCTAAAACTAATTCTATGCATAGGAGAGTTCTCTTCCCACCATCTTCCACATTCAAGTCAAACATATATATCAAATCATTTAATGAAATAAATAAATAAATAAATAAATATATATATATATATATATATATATAAAAGGTACACAAAGTTAAAGTCATAAATAGTAATTTTCTATATGTGAGCCGAAAATAATTAAAGTGTATAAAAGCATTCCCTTCCATGTATGAAGAAAAAACTATATGAAATGATAAAGGAGACAACTGATATAGTGTAACCTAAGTAATGTTATTTTCGAATATCAAGCATCGCTTAGTGATTG